>PVJC01053039.1:0-10955 GCA_004026665.1 Murina feae
ACATTCAGAAACTAAACCCAGTAGAAGCATTTTTATTTATTTACTAGTAGCCCAGTGCACAAAATTTGTGCACATTAAAAGGGGATTAATTAGAGGAAATATTTTAATGTTGCTATTTGCCCTTTCTCTAGTGTCAGAGATTAAAGAAAATTAGTAAAATGTATATGAAAATCTTCCTCCTGTCAGAGTCTGGGGTGCACCAGAGTCAAGTCTTCAACCACCCACATGCACCTCAAAATCTCTTGAGACCCAAACCTGGATGGCCCCCCTTCATTGGGGTATTTCCAGACCTGGCCAGTCCCTCCCTGTCAAGCCCTGCCAGGTGTGTGTGGGAGTGCAGCCTCAGGTCCCCTGGGTGCCAGGGCAGGGGGGCACAGCCTGAGGTCCCCTGGCCTGGTGCTGGGGTGGGGGGCATGGCCTGAGGTCCCCCGGCCTGGCACCAGGGAAGAGGGTGCAGCCTGAGTTCCTCTGGCCTGATGCCAGGGCGGGGGGAGCAGCCTGAGGTCTCCTGTCAAGCCCTGCGGGTAGAAGGCATGACCTGAGGTCTCCTGTCAAGCCCCATGCAGGAGGTGGGTGGGTGCACAGCTTCAGGTCCCTGCTGATTGCTCCTTAAGGCTCCTTATGGGAACTTAGCCTCAGCTGTGGGTGCAAATTGACCGGAGTGATGGTCAATTTGCATATTCCCTCTTTATTATATAGGATTTGTTTATTTATTTATTTATTTAGTCTTCACTCACTGTTTATACAGGATATACTTGCTATACGTTCATCAACATGCTAGGTGTAAAGGAGCAGTAATGGGGGGACCAGGGAGAGCTGGAGAGTGTTGACAAGAGAAAAGGCAAGGAATATAAACTTAAGGAAACAGAAGCCTTCGTTACCTTAAATCTATCTGGGGAAAGTTATATTCTCAAGTCCAATAAATTAAAACAATTCAAAAAACAACAGGCACAAAAGAAGAAAAAAGAAACAATGTAAATAGTACATATGAGTGTTGACAGGGATAAGAGATCCCACAAATATTTAATTTAGTTCACCATGTGAACAGACATGATGTGCTAGAATGTGTATCCAAAACGCGATGGAAAATAAGCAGTAACAATCCGCAGGCTGGAGGCAGACAAAGGCACAATAACTTCATTAAGAGGTACAGCACGCTTAGTGTTTTAAGATCTACAAAACACCACGGAGGAAAATGTGAAGGGAAAAATTAATTATGAGTGAGGAGGTTAGTGTAGTGTACCCAATTCCAATGTGGGGAGGGGTTCCCCACATAAACCAACAATGTTCAGACACAAAGCTGGGTGTCCTAACAATTCAACTCAATTCTGCCACTCTATCCACAGTGATAGCAGCAGTAGATTCTAAACCGTTAAGAGTTTAGTCCAGTGGTTCTCAACCTTCCTAATATCACGACCCTTTAATAGAGTTCCTCATGTTGTGGTGACCCCCAATCATAAAATTATTTTCGTTGCTACTTCATAACTGCAATTTTGCTACTGTTATGAATCATAATGTAAATATCTGATGTGCAGGATGTATTTTCATTGTTACAAATTTAACATAATTAAAGCATTGTGATTAATCACAAAAACAATATGTAATTATATATTATGAAATATTTATTTCTAATTACAAATATGTGTTTTCCGATGGTCTTAGGCAACCCCTGTGAAAGGGTTGTTCGACCCCCAAAGGGGTCGTGAACCACAGGTTGAGAACCGCTGGTTTAGTCCTATAAGATTGTCACTCTCCCTCCTTTCAGATGCCAATCACAAGCCAGGTAGTCAACTGTGCTTCTGACCAATGTGCTTTTAAATGTATAGGAAGTTCCAACCGCCCCCTCCTTGCTGGAGCAGCTCACAGAACTCAGGGGAACATTTTACTAACTAGATTACCAGTTTATTTTAAAAGGATATGACTCAGGAACAGCCAAATGTAAAAAGATGCACAGGGTAAGGTATGGGGAAAGGGCACAGGGCTTCGTGCTCTCTCCAACATGCCACTCCTTGCACCCCTAGGCGCTCACCCACCCGGCATCTCTCCCCACCCCCTCCTCTTGAATTTTTCTGGAGTCTTCATTACATAGGCACGGTTGATTAAATCATCAACATCGGTAATTGGTTCAACCTCCAGCTCCTCTCCCTTCTGGTGAAATTAGGGGATGCAACTGAAAGTTCCAACTCTCTGTTCTTGGTTGCTTCCCTGGCAACCAGCCCCAACCCCCACCGCCCCCATATGTAAGGTATTTTGAAAAGTCACCTTCATTAACATAACCCAATTGTGCTGGAAAGGTGCTTGATAACAAGATACCCATGTCACCTTATGGCTCTGAAGCAATTTCAGGAACTAAGCGCAAGAGACCAAATATTATGATGAAAGATGCTCCCATTGCTCATACTGCTTGGGAAATTCCAAGAATTTGGGAAGCTGCGATCCAGGCACTGTGGACAAAAACCAAATATGTAGGAGAAATATATTTTGATTATCTCAATGACCAAATACATATTTCTTGTAAACCACAATGCCGCAGAGGGGTTAGGACAGTTTTGTACAGGAGGTGCGATCTGAGCTTGGCTGTGAAGGATGCACCTTATCTAATATTTTACAGGTGGAAATGACAGTGGTGGGAAAGCTGGGGTGCGGGGAGATGCAGGGTGCATTCAGATCCCCTGAGCACTTCAATCATCTTGCATAAGGATGTAGGAGTAGGTCCGACAGAAAGACATGCGGGATGTGAAGATCTTTGAAAACAACTGAGCAGCTGGAACTTTATTTTGATACTGATGATTTTTAGAGAAATGCATCCTTCAGGAAGTGGTTTAGCTCAGTGGTTAAGAACTGGTGCTCTGACCCTAGGACAAAACTGGATTCAATCAATGAATGTTTACCGAGCTCCTGCTTGCCAGGGACTATCGTAGTCACTGGAGACATAGTAGTGGCTCTACAATTGGCAAGGCCTCTGCTCTTGAGGTACTTGCTTTTCAGCTATGGGCAGGAGAGATAAATGAGAACACAAAAAACACATCTCCCAGATCATTTCAGATCCTGGTAAGTGTGATGAAGAAAATGAAATAGGGCAACATGATCATGACTGGTTGGGGCAAGAAAACTACTTTAGATTTCATGGTTAGAAAAGGCCTCACAGATGAGGTGAAATTGAGTTGAGACTTGAATGAAATGGTAGGAGGAACCAGATGAGTTTCCGCTGAGGCAAAGTCTTTCAAACAAAGGAACTAGCAGATTTAAAGGCCCTTACATGGGAATGACCTTGATGTGTTCCAGAAACAGACAGAAGACCAGTGTGGCCGGACTGAACTAATAAAGGGGACACCTGCATGAGATTTTTTCTGACAAAGGCCATTTAGATATTTACAACATCATTTGAGGGCCACATATCAACTTAAAAATTAGCCTGCTATATTTGGTCAAATATTTAATTAACCACTCCTACTGCCTTGGCAGGGCCAGACAAATGATTTTGAGGGCCTTATATGGCCTAATGTTCCCCACCCCTGATCTAGAGGGAGGCAGAAGTCTGATTACATTTGTATTTGTAGACCAGAGTAAAGATTTTGTTTTTTATTCTAATTGTAATTGGAAGCCATAAGAGGAGCTTTTAAGCAAAATTTTATATGATATGCTTTATATTAAAAAAACAAGTTGGCTGTGGCTGATCTGTGGAGAAATTGTAGGAGATGCAGATGAAATTGGAGTACTCAGGATAGTTTTAAAGGTAGGGCAGGTAAAACTTGCTCAAGGTCTTTTGTTTTCTACTTATTTGACCTTGAACAAATTAAGATGATCTCAGCCTCAATGTCGTCAGGTGTAAAAGGGGATAATGGATAATAATAGTACTGACCTTGTAGAGTTGTTGTGACGATCAAATTAAAAGTCCATACTATATAGCTGGCACATCATATGTAGTCATTCAAGTATAACAATTGTTATTATTAATACTCTGATAGTGATAATAACTCTGGACTGGCCTTGTGAGTAACTAGAGACATGACGAGAAGACAAGGGGGTTATCGTGATTATCCACGAGAGTTAAAGAGAGAGGCTACAGTAGGGCAGTGGAGAGGAAAAAGAGGAAAGCATTCTGTTAATTAATTTAACTAATGCATACCAAACATTTTGGAATATGGATGACTTGTATTCAAATGACTAATAAAGTTTAACATTAGGAAGTGCCAAGTCAAAACTCACTTCTACAGTGAAACTGAAAACAAAATTGCTAATGGTTTATTTTCTCTCCTTTGCTTTCTGGTTAACTAACTACCTCTCTATATTTTCGTTTTCTGTCACATTAAACCATGATTCATTTAAACTGTTGAAATGTGGTCAAAATATATCAACAGAGACTTCAAATGAAATGTCTGTGCCTGAATTGCACTCTCTTTCAACTCTATATCATAACTAAAGTCTTCCTTTGCTATATTTGAACTTAACTTGATTCTCTTGCATTCATGAATAAAAATAAAGGTAGGCCCTAACCGGTTTGGCTCAGTGGATAAAGCGTCGGCCTGTGGACTCAAGGGTCCCAGGTTCGATTCTGGTCAAGGGCATGTACCTTGGTTGCGGGCACATCCCTAGTGGGGAGTGTGCAGGAGGCAGCTGATCGATGTTTCTCTTTCATCGATGTTTCTAACTCTCTATCCCTCTCTCTTCCTCTCTGTGATAAATCAATAAAATATATTTTAAAAAATAAATAAAAATAAAGGTAGACCTTCCATTTGTTGTTTCATGTTTTGGGTGAACCCAGTTACCTGAGCAGTGGGAATGAATTGCTGACTATATTGGTAATATTCTTCCAACGTTGTATGAGTTATCAAGTAAGTCATCATCCTTGGAGTATGAAAGGGCAGTTTTTAGTTTCTGTTTCTATTTTCTGGTGTTGATCAATGATAGACCTAGAGAGACTGAACTTCAAAGGACAGGTCTAATATTTATGAAGTTTAATGCACAGATATAGTTATCTAGGTGACAAGATATTAGCCATAAAGGTTAAGGCTTATGAATATTAAAACTTTAAAGAGCTCTTTGGCAGATGTAAATTTGTATCAATTATTTTCTTATAGCCAAGTAAAAAGAAGCCAGAATTTAAAATAGACAAATCATCAGAAGAAAAAGACAGATAAGACTTAGAAAAATTCTGGTTAGCTTATTGTTGCAATTTTTATTTATTTTTTGTCTCAGGCTTTTGGAAAAACAATTAGGAAATGACATGAGAGAGGAAAAAAGAACAGTGGATTTGTTGTCTAGGTATTTTTATAAAACATCCAAAAGGCATTAATTAAGGTAATAAGATAGGCATATCAGTTCTGATTCAATTACTATTAGAAAAGAAAATGTTTTAATAAAAATCACGTAACTAAGCAAATGAAACATTGCCTATGAGCAAGATTTTAAACAAAAAGCAACATATACCCCCTTTAATCTGTTTTTGTCATGAAAATGTGCATATTCACAATTTTTGTTACTCTTCATCAAGTATTAATATATTCTCAGAAGTCATAGTGGAACTTATAACTCCTCTATATCTGTCACTACTACTTGCTTAATTGAACTTGGGAATCGTAGCCTTTTAATGCCTCTGCTCTTGGTATTTAGGTTTTATCTGTCTTTGTGATTATCCACTTCACAGTTTGGGAACAAAGGCTGTTAGGCTTTGCTATGTCCATGTACACCTTTCAAATGGAAAACTCATAGGAAGCCAATAGCGACTATCTTTACTCTGTAGGCTGAGACCATTTATTTAGGAAGGAGGGGATTGAACATGAAAGACAATTTGGGGTTCCTTTTTAAAAACTATATGTTTTTATTGATTTCAGAGACAGGAAGAGAGAGAGATAGAAACATTAGTGATGAAAGAGAATCATCAATTGGCTGCCTCCTGCACACCCCCTACTGGATGATCAAGCCCACAACCCATGCATGTGCCCTTGACAGGGAATGGTACCAGTAGCCTCTGGGTGCATGGGTTGACACTCAACTCCTGAGCCATACCAGCCAGGAACTTTAGGGTTCCTTTTGTTCTTTTCTGTTTGCTTCTATCTACTCCATTCTAATCTGTGGAGTTCAAGGCTGTCTCAAGGGCAGCAAATATTCAGTAAAGATGAATTGCTAGTTCTTTAGCTTCCAGGAAAGTTGTCAGGTAAGTAAACTGTCAACAGAAATTATTTTTCTTATCTTAAGCAGATAATTAGCTCTGAACAACCCTTCCTTAACATTTTCCAAAGAATATGCCTCTCACATTCAAATCTGCCCTCGAATCTATTCATTGAAGGTGAATTGAGTAAAGAATTCTCATATCCTGTTTCTAGAATTACTGTAACTGTTTTTAAATAGAGCCATATTGTAACATATATGCTGGTTTAGCTATGAAGATTTTGCAAAATATATTTAGAAGTATCAGCAGTCACACGTTTATGCTAGAAGTGTTACACATTATTAATTCTCACAAGCACCCTTTTGAGAAGAGACTTATTAATCTTATTTTACAGATGACAAAACAAACTCAAAGCGATTACATTCTATGCCTAAGTCACAGACCTTGTGTGTGGTCAACCCTGACTTTGAAGCCAGGTCTGCCTCATTCTAAAGCCTCTTATTTTCTCACTAAATATAATAGACTGCAGATCCTCGAGCTGCTTACAACTATATAATAAAATTATTTTGTTTATTTTTATCTCTCCTGATGCCAGCATGCAAGCTTCACAAGAACAGAGACCTTGCCTTCCTAGTTTGCTGTTGTTACCCCAGGGCCCAGAATAGTTTCTGGTATATTCTGGTAAGGGGAAGCAGTGTTTGCCACCAAAAAATATGCCCTCTGGGATATCAATTATTTTAAGCCAGCTATTTAAGAAACAAAAGGCTAAGGGAAAACCTTTGCCCTTTCCCCTAACTGCTTAAAAGAATTTAGAGGATCTGCTCCAGGAAAGGAGATGTCATCATAGATAATTATAGTTTAATATAAACTAGTGCATCATAGACAGGGAGGAACCTAGAAAGGCTCTTTGATCAAAATCCACTTTGTGTCCCATTGTTAAAGAAGGCCCAGAAAATATTTATTTACCAAACATTTGCTTTTTAGTGTCCATGTGAATGGCCTCCTGGCCCTTTGAAGTCCCAAACCACAACCTCAATACCCCTTTCTCCTGCTCAAGATGGCATATAAGCCTCAGCTGCCCCATTTGTCCTTGGCTCCCATATTCTTATGGAATCCTCGTGTGTACATATGTAATACATTTGAGCATTTTCTCCTGTTAATCTGTCTCATGTTATTTGGATTAGTCCAGCCAGAAGAATTTAGAAAGGTGGGAAGAAAATTATTTTTCCATTCCACACTGGGCATTCAGTAAATACTGTTGTATGAAAAATAATCACCTAGAGTTATTGTTAATTTCAAATTATATAGTTGTACAAGAAGTTCTAAAAGTCCCAATTGAGTGCTGTAGGGGCCGATCAGTGAGAGAGATTACTATAGGTTGGAGGCTACTACAATAGTGTAGAGTAAACCATAGACCTCCAGCAATGACTGTGTACACCTCAAGGGTATGTTCAAAATAATATATTGGGAGGGGTAAATGACAAGTTAGAACTTCTAATCATTTTTATGTTTTAGCTCATCCTTTTTCAACCTTGGTTTTAATATTCTATAGTGTACATATTATAGTAATTCATATGGCATAATATGTAATGCAATAATATAACACACACACACACACACATATCCTATATAATAAAGAGGGAATATGCAAATTGACCATCACTCTGGTCAATTTGCACCCACAGCTGAGGCTAAGTTCCCATAAGGAGCCTTAAAGAGCAATCAGCAGGGACCTGAGGCTGTACGCCCACCCACCTCCTGCAGGGGGCTTTACAGGGGACCTCAGGTCATGCCTTCCACCCACAGGACTTGACAGGAGACCTCAGGCTGCTCCCCCTGCCCTGGCACCAGGCCAGAGGAACTCAGGCTGCACCCTCTTCCCTGGTTCCAGGCCAGGGGACCTCAGGCCATGCCTCCTGCCCTGGCCCCAGGCCAGGGAACCTGAGGCTGTACCCCCCACCCAAGCACCAGGCTAGGGGACCTCAGGCTGTGCCCCCTGCCCCGGTGCCAGGCTGGGTGATCACAGGCCATTCCCTCTGCCCAGCAGGGCTTGATGGGAGACCTCAGGTTGTACCCCCCTGCCTTGTCACCCAGGGGACCTGAGGATGCACTCCCTACCCCCACCTGGAAGGGCTTGACAGGGTGGGACTGGCCGGGTCTGGATCTAGCCCAATGAAGGGGGGCCGTCCAGGTTTGGGTCTCGAGCAATTTTGAGGTACACTTGGGTGGTTGAAGATTTCACTCTGGGTTCCATGGTGCACCCCAGATTCTGATAGGAGGAAGATTTTCATATATGTTTTACTAATTTTCTTTAATCTCTGACACTTCTATTATAGAGAAAGGGCAAATAGCAATATTAAAATATTTACTCTAATCCCCTTTTAGTGTGCACGAATTTCATGCACTGGGCCACCAGTGTGTGTGTGTGTGTGTGTGTGTGTGTGTGTGTGTGTATAAAACTAGGGGCCCAGAGCACAAAAATTTGTGCATTTGGAGGGGGTCCCTCAGTCCGGCCTGTGCCCTCTCACAGTCTGGGACCCCTCAGGGGATGTCCATCTATTGGCATGCCTGACCAGCCTGGGTAAGGGGCTGATGGCTGTTTTCAGACTGGCCAACCCCCCCAGTGGGAACCCTAACCCCATGGAGGTGTGGTGAGCTTGGTTGAGGGTCTGAGGGCCGTTTTCAGGCTGTCCACAGTCCCTTCAGGGTTCGGGTCCCTACTGGGGTGCCTGGCCAGCCTGGGTGAGGGGCTGAGAGCCATTTTCAGGCTGCCCACAGCTCCCATTGGCCCAATGTCCCAGCCCGGCTAGCTGGAATCAGGTTTCTGGGGTTTACCTTCTAATCTTCTATAATTGAAACTTTGTTGCCTTGAACAGAGGCCTAGACAGGCAACAAAGCCTCCTGTTTGCTTCAGCTCCATGGCTTCTATAATTGAAACATTGTTGCCTTGAGCAGAGGCCCAGCTGGCCTACGCAAGCAGTTTCCTTCATCGCTGGTGCAACGGAAGCCTCCTGTTTGCTCTAGCTCTGTGGCTGCCGGCCGCCATCTTGGCTGGGTTAAGTTGCATAAGGCTGCTCTGATTGGCTTGGTGGGCGTTGCTTGGCTGGTGGGCGTGGCTTAGTTGTAATGGAGTGAGGGTCAATTTGCATATTACTCTTTTATTAGATTAGATATGCAGAGTGATATAATATATAGTAATGTAAATATATGTATACTAGTGGCCCCATGCATGAAATTCATGCACATTAAAAGGGGATTAATTAGAGGAAATATTTTAATATTGCTATTTGCCCTTTCTCTATAATAGAAATGTCAGAGATTAAAGAAAATTAGTAAAATGTATATGAAAATCTTCCTCCTGTCAGAGTCTGGGGTGCACCATGGAACCCAGAGTCAAGTCTTCAACCACCCTCATGCACCTCAAAATCACTCAAGACCCAAACCTGACCCCCTTTCATTGGGCTAATTCCAGACCCAGCCGGTCCCATCCTGTCAAGCCCTACCAGGTGGGGGGGGCATGCAGCCTCAGGTCCCCTGGGTGCCAGGGCAGGAGGGCATGGCCTGAGGTCCCCTGTCAAGCCCTGCTGGGCAGAGGAAGTGTCCTGTGATCCCCCAGCCTGGTGCCAGGGCAGGGGGCACAGCCTGAGGTCCCCTGGCCTGGTGCTGGGGTGGGGGGCATGGCCTGAGGTCCCCTGGCCCAGCACCAAGGCAGAGGGCACACCTTGAGGGCCCTCGTCAAGTCCTGCTGGGTGAGGGGCGCAGCCTCAGGTCCCCTGTCCTGGGGCCAGGGTGGGGACATGGCCTGAGGTTCCCTGGCCTGACACCAGGGAAGAGGGTGCAGCCTGAGTTCCTCTGACCTGGTGCCGGGGGGAGAGCAGCCTGAGGTCCCCTGTCAAGCCCCATGCAGGACATGGGTGGGCGCGCAGCCTCAGGTCCCTGCTGATTGCTCCGTAAGGCTTGTTATGGGAACTTAGCCTCAGCTATGGGTGCAAAGGACCAGAGTGACGGTCAATTTGCATATTCCCTCTTTAATATCTAAACTAATAAAAGCAAAATAGTAAAATTAACCGTTTCTCCGAGACAGGGTAAGCCACGCCCACCAGCCAATCAGAGCGGCTGTATGCAAATTAGCCAGCCAACATGGCGGCCACCACTCACGGACCTGAGTAAATGTTTAGGCAGCGTCCCTTGCAGCAGGAGTGAAAGCGATACTGTTTTCGGCCCTTGGTGGGCAGGCTCCGAAACATGTTTCAATAATGTAACAATCATAGAATCCTCGGGAGCTGAAGGGAACAGCAGCCTGGCCTGCCTTACTAAGAGTAACAAAGTCGCATTATAGACGCTGCGCTGTGAGGTGAAGCAGAGGAGGTTTCGTTACCTCAGCCCACCTCAGCTTAAAGGAACAAAAACCTGCGTCCAGCCAGCCTTGCTGGGACGTTGGGTCAATGGGAGCTGTGGGCAGCCTGAAAGCCCCTCACCCAGGCTGGTCAGGCACGCCAGCAGGTGGACATCCCCCGAGGGGTCCCAGACTGAGAGAGGGCACAGGCCGAGCTGAGGGATCTCCCGAGTGGACAGAGCAGCTGCAGGACAGGACAGCGCAGGACCCAGGACCCGTGATGGGAAAGAGGCGGCAGGGTTGGAGGGCACCGGGAAGTGGGTAAGAGGCGGCAGGGGGGGTCTCGGCCTGCTTGGTGGCTGCCCAGGCCCTTTGCGGAGCACCGGGGAGCGGGAAAGCAAGGCTACAGGGGCCGGGGTCCTGCTTGGCAGCTATCCAGACCCCTTGGCGGCACCGGGAAGTGGGAAAGGAAGGCAGCAGGGGACGGGTGAGTGGGAAAGAGTTGGC
>PVJC01053040.1:0-10955 GCA_004026665.1 Murina feae
AATATTAATTGAGCGTAGTTATTCGAGTCAATTTCTGGGTTCTCTATTCTATTCCATTGGTCTATATGTCTGTTCTTGTGCCAGTACCAGGCAGTTTTGAGGACAGTCGCTTTGTAGTACAGCTTGATATCTGGAATTGAGATCCCTCCTACTTTGTTCTTCTTTCGCAGGATCGTCGCAGCTATTCGGGGCTTTTTTTATTCCAGATGAATTTTTGAAGGGTTCTTTCTAGGTCTGTGAAATATGTTGTTGGTATTTTAATTGGGAGTGCATTGAATCTGTAGATTGCTTTGGGTAGTAGCATGGATGGAAATGGAGAACATAATGCTAAGTGAAATAAGCCAGTCAATGAAAGAAAAATACCACATGTCGTCACTCATCTATGGATAATAATAACCATTATGACCTGGTGAACAGAAACAGATTCAGAGGCAGAACAGCATCAAACAATCTGTCAAATTAAAGCAACAAGGACAGAGAGGGGATGGGGGGGCGGTAATAGATCAACCAAAGGACTGTTTTGCATGCATTTAAGCATAACCAAAGGATACAGACCACTGGGGGGAAGGGGAGGCTGGGGGAAGGGCAGGGGAAAAAAGAGATATTTGTACTAATCTTTGTAATACTTTATGTAATTAAATAAAAAAAATATTCATGGAAAGAAAAAAAAAAGAAATAATTAGTCACGGTGACACATGTTTTGTGTCACTCACTGCTATATCCAATACACTTGTCACAGTTTCTGGCACAAGTTTGACATTCAGTAAATATTTTTTCTCAATAAATGAATTACTTAATGAATAGAAAAATTGAAGGATTGAAGGAAGAAAGCCTTCAGTTCTCACATGTCTCATCCAAGAAAAATCAGGTCTTTTGTAATTCAGCCCTATTTTCCTTTCCCCAAACCCTAACCCTTTCCCTCCAATCTTGGAAAAAAGAAGAAAAATATGAGGGAAAGGACCAAGGTGGAAGAATTAGCATTATTGTTCTCCTTGTGAGGAAAGTCAATCTTATACACTATCACAGGACTACCCACCCTCTGTCTCCCTTCTTCTATATCTTTTTTATATATATTTTATTGATTTTTTTATTGGACCTCTAGTAAATATCCCAAAAGAGTCTGCTTGTTATTTTATATATTTTTTAAAAAATATATTTTATTGATTTTTTTACAGAGAGGAAGGGAGAGGAATAGAGAGTTAGAAACATCAATCAGCTGCCTCCTGCACACCCCCCACTGGGGATGTTCCCGCAACCAAGGTACATGCCCTTGACTGGAATCAAACCCAGGACCTTTCAGTCTGCAGGCAGACGCTCTATGCACTGAGCCAAACCGGTCAGAGCACTTCCTCTATATCTTAAAAGAAACCCGTGGTATCACTCTAAGCCCTGGCAATGAGCCAATTCTTTTTCTCAATATTTGCCTCAAGTTAGGGCATTTTGTCCAATGGTAAATTTTATCTGGGTAATTCAGTTTGGTAAATTCTATAAAAACATTTTTTATGTGTTAGGCACCATAGATTCTCAGGGCTAAATAAAACTCAGTTTTTTCTTTCAAGGACTTCTCATGCTAATGGTGAAGGTGAACAAGAAAGCTACTCTACATCCCCATTTATTCTGAAATGTAGATCATTTATTCACTTTTGTCATCTCTAACATTGAGGTGCATCTTTCAATCAATGGCAATTTGTAGCTGCTATCAGCCAGGTGACATTCATGATGTTATCTATTGCTGCATAACAAATTACCCCCAAACTTAGTGGCTGAAGACAACAACATTTATTCTATGAAAGACTTTTATAGATCAATGTATTGGGCATTGTTTAGCTGAGTCCTCTAGCTCCAGAATTCTCACAAGCTTCAATTAAGGTGTATTCTGGGGCTGTGATTATCTTAAGACTCAACTGGGTGTGAATCTGCTTTCAAGTTCACTCAAGTGATTCAGTTTCTCATGGGTTATTGGACTGATATCTAGGTTCCTCATAAGCTGTTAGCCAGAGACCTCCCTTGATTTCTTGCTTAGTGGTCTCGTGATAGGGAAGCTCATGACATGACAAGTAGCTTTATTAGAGTGAGTAAGCAAGATGGAGAGAGGGAGAAAGAGAGTCTGAGTCCCAGAAAAAAGTCTTTAGTAACCTAATCTCAGAAGCAGCCATTCTATCACTTTGCTTAATTCTATTCATTAGAAGCAGCTCACACTCAAGGGGAGGGGACTACACAAGGGTGTGAATACCAGATCACTGGGAGCTATTTTAGAAGCTGTCCACCACATTGCCTGTGAATGTGAACCTTAGTTCATTCCTAGAGGTATGACTGGCCACTACAATCCCTTGGCATTTCAATCGACAATGTGAGGAAGGAAGATACATCCCAGTTGTTTGAAAATGTTTTATTGGCACCTCAAGTAGCAGAATGGATGTCAGAGGCTTGGGAGAAAATCTAGAGACACTAGTAGACCACACTATAAAGCAAGCAAGTCAAACTCGCAGCCCACGACGAATGTTTTTGCGGCCCAGCCAATATAACAGTATGTAAGAAATGTTTTAATAAAAAGTTTATAACTTAATTTTTACAATATCCTGTTATAGATAATCCTAATATATAAAAACCTTGGGTCTGTCACGACCAAAGGCTTGACCAACTGGAAGTCAGTCCTGCAGTCAGCGCTTGGTTGCCGTGGTGACCCAGCACTGACTGCTGAGGCTGCAGGCGTGGTGACCCAGCACTGACTGCTGAGGGGGAAGCGAATCAGGCCCAGAGAGAGGCCTGAAGAGAGAAGCAGGGTCTGATCTGTAGCCTCTGTGCCAGCTGTTGGTCAATACTTGCCTCTCTCTTTTGTTCCAGCAGCCATGCCTCCATTTCTCTCCAGGCCTCCACCTGAGCTGCTGATCAGCCCCACCTCTCTGATCAGGGCCAGTTGATAGGCCCAGAGATGTTGACTGGCATAGAAACTGACCAATCACAACCAAATCTGGGTAAAGTGCCAGGAGCCAATGGCTACCTAGGAGGCAGAGCTTTTGATGCTGACTGGCATAGAACCCAATCAATCAGAAACAAATCTGGGTGAACTGTGAATAGCCAATGACTGCCTAGGAGGTGGAGCTTTTGACACTGGCTGGCATAGAAACCAACCAATCAAAACCAAATTGGCCAGCAGAGGAGGGCAGTTGGGGGTGAGATCAGGCCTAAAGAGGAGGGCAGTTAGGGGCGATCAGGCCGGCAGGGAAGGGCAGTTGGGGGCAATCGGGCTGGCAGGAGAGCAGTTAGGTGTTAATCAGGCTGACAGGGAAGTGATCAGGGGGTGATCAGGCTGGTAGGAAGAAGTGGTTAGGGGCAATCAGGCAAGCAGGCAGGTGAGTGGTTAGAATTTAGCAGTCCCAGATTATGAGATGGATGTCCGACTACTGGCAGTCAGACATCCCCCAAGGGGTCCCAGATTGAAGAGGGTGCAGGCTGGGTGAGGGGCACCCCTCCCCCCACCAGTGCACAAATATTGTGCATTGGGCCTCTAGTTGTTAATAATGAACTACAACGTTCACTAATGACTAATTACTATCATTATGTTGCATTCATTTCCCTTACCCACCTTAGGCACAGGCACACCATTTCTCTCCTCTAATACTAGCAGCGAATATTTTAGAGCTGATGGTCACATCATTCGTCTTGGACTGACTTATTTGGTGTGCACAACAGGAAATATTTCACTTTTGGAGAACAAGAAATATAGGTTTATTTGTGTTACATTTATTAATTTGTGCAGTTATTCAGTGTCTGGTAAGTTAATGTTCAAGAAAAAAATATTAATTTTTATTAAAATGTTCTATTATTTTATGTTAACAATAACTCATTTATTTCAACCTTTGTATTCAGCATGTCTCTATCGAAATAAACCTATGTTTCTATGAAAATTAAAGCTTTTGCTTTTTTGAAGCCCACATAAACTTAAACCTTGTTTATTTGGCCCATGTTAGCCTTTGAGTTTGACATGCTTGCTTTAAAGGAATGATTCAGCAATATCACTGTTGACTGGACAATACATGTGAGGAAAGATGGACATGCAAATGATTTTGAAGATTTGGACCTTGAATGAGAAAAGTCTTTAGGAAAACCTCAACCAATTTGTTTCATGTATGTTTTTCACTCTTAAATGTATAATGGTGATATATACTTAAAACCTATGTTTAGCCCTAGCCAGTTTGGCTCAGTGGATAGAGTGTCGGCCTGTGGACTGAAGGGTCACAGGTTCAAATCTGATCAGGGGAATATACCATGGTTGCAGGCTCTTCCCCGGCCTGGGCCCTGGTCTGGGCACATGCAGGAGGCAACCAACTGATGTGTTTCTCTCACACTGATATTTCTGTCTTTCTCTCTCTCTTCCACTTTCCCTAAAAATCAATGGAAAAAATATCCTTGGATGAGGATAAAAAAAATAAACAGCAACAAAAAACCTGTCTAAATAAATGTAAAAGCTCTTTTAACAACCTTAAAATTTAAAAACTAGATAATATTGAAAGCATCATGTCAGTGTACTTGGCAACTTTTTTTTGCTTGTATGTGTGTTACATTAAGTAATTTGCTACAATTAAAGACATCTCAAATTTAATGAATTAAGAAACAATTACAATGCAACATGATGAATTCAGAAAACAAAAGTGAGTCTTCCCTGTTTATGGACTTTCTGTGCCTTAGGCACGTTTTCAGTGGTTCACCCATCTGGTCATTTAACTACCTCATTTAAAGTCCAATAAACACGAACAACTAGGATTTCTAAAACACTAGGGGAAAGGAGTTATTAAAGATGATCATAAATAATCTCATATATTTGTGCAATGGAAAGGAAGACTTCTCAAGCATATTAGAAGTAATTTTTAGGAAAGTGAGATAACTTTTTATAACTCTCAACTGTGGTTCCCAACCTACAATTTCAGACCCCAAGAGTTAGAAATTCTTGCCAAAGATCCATGTACCCATATGCGAGTGAAATATTTCATGTAGAATGGCTAAATAATATCTCAAACAACTTTGAAACACTATTTTTCAAATGTATCAATGATATTTTATTATTAAATATATATTATTTTAAGTAATTTTTAACATAATCTTAACTTATTATTGTGCTTTAATCAGCAGACATTAGAAATACAGCTATTATCCAAGTGGAGAAGAGTCCATGAAAGTTTTACTATAGAAAAATACCCTCAAAAAAATAAAAATTAAAATTAAAGCTCGTATTAACAAAAAAAAAGAAAAAAAAAGAAAAATACCCTCTATGACAAAAATCCTGGGAACCACCATCTTCAGGCTTCCTGAGTTGCAAACCTAAGCATGCACAGAAATGATTCATTTTTTACATAGCCATACCCTTAGGAAAATCATTTATCTCTGTGTTACTGGATAAAGACCTATCTCTTGCTATCACTCTTGCTAGTTAAAATTTCATACCACTAGATAAAACTTGTCATGATTTTAGAAAGAATTCCATTTTTATTTGAACATGTTGAAAGGAAATCCATTTTGTTTCTGAGAATAACAAATTGAATCCTAAGAAGATTCCTTTTTCTCTCTTAGTTCCTTAAAGTCAGATTTTTCTTTTAACTAATGGCAAGCCATCTTTCATTTTTTAAGTAGCATTGCCCTAAGAATATTGGTTTAATTTTTTTCAATTTAAATGGTTCAGTCACAGTGCAATGATGATTTTATTATAAAATTAAGAATCCAGACTATCAAAAAATAGCTAAAATGGTAAGTCTATTAGGGCTCTGTCACAGCCAAAATGATTCATTTGCTTACCACCAGAGATTAAATTAGTCACAACTTAGCTACATGCCTAATAAAATGAAAAGAAAAAAATTTAGTAAGTATACTCTTATTCACATGTTTCTATTCAGGAGAGGCCTCAAGTGGCTCTCAATATGAGATCTAGGGTTAACAAAAAATTTCAAATACATAATCATATTGTTCTACAAATAACTAGATTACAGTTATTATTTATTTGTAAGTTCAAGATCAAGAGAGTGATTCAATTTGAATACGTGTTGTTTTGAATAAAGTGGGATTGAGGACCATATCCATACTGATATAAGGTAAACAAAAGGACATCTTCCTACACGCCTGTTTATTTAATAAATTTCTCAAATATCAAGTTGATTAGGAAAATAAAAGTAAGGAACTCTATTTTCAATTGGCAATTCAGCATTAGATATAAGAAATAGATACGGCCCTAGCCAGTTTTGCTCAATGGCTAGAGCGTTGGCCTGTGGACTGAAGGGTCCTGGGTTCAATTCCAGTCAAGGGCACATGCCCATGTTGCAGGCTCAGTCCCCAGTAGGAGACATGCAGGAGGCAGCTGATTGATGATTCTCTCTCATCATTGATGTTTCTATCTCTTCCCCTCTGAAATCAATAAAAATATTTTTTAAAAGAAAGAAATGGTACGGATAGCTGGTTAATCTATTATTTTTTAAAATATATGTTTATTGATTTCAGAGAGGAAGGGAGAGCAAGAGAGAGATAGAAACATCAATGCGCCCTAGCTTATTTAGCTCACTGGATAGAGCATCAGCCTATGGACTAAAAGTCCCAGGTTCGATTCCAGTCAAGGGCATGTACCTTGGTTGTGGGCACATCCCCAGTAGGAGGTGTGTAGGAGGCAGCTGATTGATGCTTCTCTCTCATCGATGTTTCTAACTCTCTATCCCTTTCTCTTCCTCTCTGTAAAAAATCAATAAAATATATTTTTAAAAAAAAGAAACATCAATGAGAGAGAATCATTGATGAGCTGCTGCCTGCTGGCCCCGCAATGGGGATCCAGCCCATAACCCAGGCATGTGCCCTGACAGGGAATCAAATCATGACCTCCTGGCTCATAGGTTGATGCGCAACCACTGAGCCACGCTAGCCGGGCTAATCCATTATTTAAGTCTTCAATCAACAAATAGTTACTGAGAGACTTGTATGCTCCTAACATGAGGCTAGAGCTGAGCAGATAGCAGTGCACGAGATACCTGATGCCCCTGTTCTCAAGAAACTTAAAATATATTGGGGATTCATAAAAGAAATAAATCATTATAAATTAGTGTCAAAGAACTACAAAAGGTGTTAATTGGAGTGATTTGAAATCATAGGAGAGTTTCCCAATCCAGAGATTTTTAAAAAATCAAGAAAGACTTCTTAGGAGAAACCAAGATGGCAGCATAGGTAAACACCTGAAATTGCTGCCTTGCACAACCACTTCAAAACTACAATGAAGAGAAAGGGCGGACACCACCCAGAACCACAGGAAGGCTGGCTGAGTGGAAATTCTACAACTAGAAGGGAAGAGAACAGCACACTGAGACTCAGAGGAGGTATGGAAGTAAAGTACAGAGGTACAGAGGTACGTGTGGATAGGGCTGGCAACTGAGGACGTGGTTGTCTTTTTCAATCCGGAAGGAGTCACAAGCTCCCAACTGCACTGAACTCCACTTCTGGGCAAGTTTCTGGGGATCCAGACTCATACAAGGAGAAGCTGGACTGTCTGGCAGCGGGAACTCCAGAGTGGCTTTCTCTCAGTGGTGCTTGCAGCGATTACTGCAGGACACTGAGACCCAGGGCCTCTTAGGGCTGGGCTGAAGATCAGCCATAGCTATTTGCTCCACCCTGTTGATTCCCTGAGATCCCGCCCCACCCAAGCTGCTTGCAGAGGCTTTTGCATATAAAAGGCTGGGTAGCCTCAGGCAAAAGCTAAATTAGCACCTCCTTAGAGATGCAAGAGCCAGTGTACCCAGTGGTCAGAGTGGGACCATCCAGATTACAACTCCTCAGATCCATAAGGGACACTCTCAGGGGGCAGACTCAGTGAGCACCAAAGCCCCACTGAAGCAAGTCTTGCTCCATAAGGGTGTCTCCAGCACGGAAGTTCTCCCACCGTAGACACAGCTGATTCTCACAGCCAATTGGTCTGGAGGTCAATTTCTCCCAATGATACCAACAACAATCAAGGCTTCACTACAACAAGACTGTGCATAAAACCCACAAAGGAGTACACCAAGAGTGTCCACCTCAGGTAATTGGGGAGGCTGAACCACTGGGCCCTATAGGACACCTAGTACAGAAAGCCACTCTATCAACATGAGAAAGCAGCCAAAATGCAGAGACAAAGAAAAAGGTCACAAATGACAGAAATGGGGGAGAGCAAACTACTGGATACAGAGTTCAAAACCACAGTTATAAGGTTTTTCAAGAATATTTTAGAGACTGCCGATAAATTTAGTGAGACCCTCAAGGATATGAAAAAGGATCAGCTAGAAATAAAGCATGCACTGTCTGAAATAAAGAATAATATACAGAGATCCAACAGCAGACTAGAGGATCGCAAGAATCAAGTCAAAGATTTGAAACACGAAGAAGCAAAAAACACCCAACCAGAAAAGCAAAAAGAAAAAAGAATCCAAAAATATGAAGACAGTGTAAGGAGCCTCTGGGACAACTTCAAGCATACCAACATCAGAATTATAGGGGTGCCAGAAGAAGAGAGAGAGCAAGATATTGAAAACCTATTTGAAGAAATAATGTCAAAAAACGTCCCCCACCTGGTGAAAGAAATAGATTTCCAAGTCCAGGAAGCACAGAGAATCCCAAAGAAAAAAAATCCAAGGAGGACCACACCAAGACACATCATAATTAAATTGCCAAGGGCAAACGACAAAGAGAGAATCTTAAAAGCAGCAAGAGAAAAGCAGTCAGTTACCTACAAGGGAGCACCCATACGACTATCAGCTGATTTCTCAAAAGAAACTTTGTAGGCCAGAAGGGAGTGGCAAGAAATATTCAAAGTGATGAATAGCAAGAACCTACAACCAAGATTACTTTACCCAGCAAAGCTATCATTCTGAATTGAAGATCAAATAAAAAGCTTCACAGACAAGAAAAAGCTTAAGGAGTTCATCACCACCAAACCAGTATTATATGAAATGCTGAAATGTATCTTTTAAGAAGAGGAAGAAGAAGAAAAAATAAAGATAAAAATTATGAACAACAAATACATATCTATCAACAAGTGAATCTAAAAATCAATTGAATAAAAAAATCTGATGAACAGAATAAACTGGTGAATAGAATAGAATCAGAGGCATAAAAAGAGAGGGGATTGACAATTCTCAGGGGGAAAGGGGTGTTGGGGGTGCGAGAAGAGACTGGACAAAAGTCATACACCTATGAATGAGGACAGTGTTGGGGGAGGTAAGGGCAGAGGGTGGAGTGGGAACTGGGAAGAGGTGAGCTATGGGGAGGAAAAAGAGGAACAACTATAATAATATCTAATCTAATAAAAGAGTAATATGCAAATTAACCCTCACTCCGTTACACCTAAGCCATGCTCACCAGCCAAGCCATGACCACTAGCCAATCAGAGTGATGATATGCAAATTAACCCAGCCAATATGGTGGCCGGCAGCCAAAGAACTAGAGCAAACAGGAGGCTTCACAACAGCGATGGAGGAAACTGTCTGCCTTGGCCGGCTGTGGCCTCCGCTCAAGGCAAAAAAGTTTCAATTATAGAAGGTAAATAAACCCCAGAAACCTGCTTCCAGCCAGCCTCTCTGGGACCTTGGGTCAATGAGAGCTGTGGCCAGCCTGAAAACAGCCCTCAGCCCCTCACCCAGGCTGGCCAGGCACCCCAGTAGGGACCCAAACCCTGAAGGGGATGTGGGCAGCCTGAAAATGCCCCTCATCCCCTCACCCAGGCTGGCCACACCCTCATGGGGTGAAGATTTCCACTGGGGGGCTTGGCCAGCCTGCAAACAGCCATCAGCCCCTCACCCAGGCTGGCCAGGCATGCCAGCAGGTGGACATCCCCCAAGGGGTCCCAGACTTCGAGAGGGCACAGGCTGGGCTGAGGGACCCCCCTCCTCCACCCAAGTGCACAAATTTTTGTGCACCGGGCCCCTAGTGAACAATAAAGATTTTAAAAAAAGAAACAAAGATAATCATAACAGAACCACATGTTATGTACTTCAAAGTATTAATATTAGGAACAATATTTCTTCAATATAAAACAAAAACTAGAGAGGTGCTAGAGCTATTTGACACATCTGTTTGGATTATAGCTAACTTGTAATTAAGGGCTTACAAAGCCTAGTCAGAGTATATATTTCTGCGAGTAAATCCTGGGATTTCATTTGCATAAACCATGATGTAAACTGTCCCCCCAGTAGTTTTGTAATGTGGCAGTCCTATTAGTAAGAATATTTACATGATTGATGCCCAGCTGCAAAGTATCTCTTTCCATGAGTTCATATGCTTTGGAGGTGATACCTTTTTCTTTCTTTCTTTCTTCCTTCTGTTCTTTCTTTTCTTTCTTCTAAGGTGCTAATTTATGGTAGTGAACCCTGGAAGAGGAAGGGGAGAGTCAGTGAAGAGCAAAAGGGACATTTTTCCCTATCCCTTTCTCCCCATAGCCTCCTACCTAAACACACACCTAGTCAGACAAGCTACTTTGAACCTCACTGTGAAGGGAAATTGGGCACAAAAGACAAGAGTTGCACTGATGAAAGAGTTTATAAGACTGGCTTGGTCCGCCAGTGTGGTTCAGTGGTTGGGAGTCAACTTATAAAACAGGAGGTCTTGATTCCATTTCAGGGCACATGGAGGCAGCCAATCAATGATTCTCTCTCACCATTGATGTTTCTATCTTTCCCTCTCCCTTCCTCTCTGCAATCAATAAAAATACATACTTTTAAAAGGGTAACCGATTTAAACAATCTTCTATAATAAAAGTGAAACATGCAAATGTGACCGTTACCACCAGCCAATCAGAGCGGCTGTATGCAAATTAACCCAGCCAAGATGGAGGCCAACAGCCAATCAGAGCGGCTGTATGCAAATTAACCCAGCCAAGATGGAGGCCAACAGCCACGGAACTAGACCAAACCAAAGGGTTCTGTTGCAACTGCCTGCCTAGGCTGGCAGTTGGAAGT
>PVJC01053041.1:0-10955 GCA_004026665.1 Murina feae
AATGACAGAAAACTTCCCCTACCTGGTGAAAGAAATAGACTTACAAGTCCAGGAAGCGCAGAGGACCCCAATCAAAAGGAACCCAAGGAGGACCACACCAAGACACATCATAATTAAAATGCCAAGGGCAAAAGACAAAGAGAGAATATTAAAAGCAGCAAGAGAAAAGCAGTTAGTTACCTACAAGGGAGTACCCATATGACTGTCAGCTGATTTCTCAATAGAAACCATGCAGGCCAGAGGGAATGGCAAGAAATATTCAAAGTGATGAATAGCAGGAACCTACAACCAAGATTACTCTACCCAGCAAGGCTATCATGTAAAATTGATGGTCAGGTAAAGAGCTTCACAGACAAGAAAAAGCTAAAGGAGTACATCACTACCAAACTAGGATTATTTGAAATGCTGAAGGGCATTCTTTAAGAAGAGGAAGAAGAAAAAGGTCAATATAAAAAGTATGAACAACAAAGTGACAACAAATACATATCTATCAACAAGTGAATATAACAAGTCAATAGAAATATCTGATGAACAGAATAAACTGGTGAATAGAATATAAGTAAGGGCATAGAAACAGAATGGACTGATATTTCTCAGGGGGAAGGGGACATAGGGGTATGGGAAGAGAATGGACAAAAAATCTTACATCTAAGAATGAAGACAATGGGGGGGGTAAGGACATGGGGGAGGGGGGAACCAGGTGGAGGGGAGCTATGGGGGTTAAAA
Organism: Murina feae; assembly: GCA_004026665.1. Lineage (NCBI taxonomy): Eukaryota > Metazoa > Chordata > Mammalia > Chiroptera > Vespertilionidae > Murina > Murina feae. The sequence goes on from PVJC01053041.1 coordinate 727, forward strand.
AAAACATCTGTAACAATCTGAACAATAAAGAATATTTTTTAAAAAAGGAAAAGAAAAGTTCTATTGGGACGGTATTCACAAATTACCTGAAATATGTGGGAAACATGAAGCTAGAGATGGACATTACTTTGAATAAAGCACTTTTGATGTTTCTCTTGAAATTATCATGTTTTCTTTGATTACAAAATCTGCCATTATTAACCAGTATGCCTAGTAGACCAATGGAACTGAACAGAAAACCCAGAAATTGACCCAAGCCATTACGCTCAATTAATATTTGACAAAAGAGGCAAGAGCATACAATGGAGGCTAGACAGTAGTTCAATAAATGGTTTTGGAAAAATTGGACAGATACATGAAAAAAAAAAACAATGAAACTTGACCACCAACTTAGACCTACACAAAAATAAACTCAGAATGGTTAAAGGACTTTAACATAAGATGGGAAACCACAAAAACTTTTGAGCAAACCACAGGCAGAAAAATATCAGACATTTGTTGTAGCAATATCTTTACCGATACAGATCCTACGGCAATGGAAATTAAGGAGAAAATAAACAAATGGGACTATACCAAAATATAAAGCTTCTGCACAGCAAAAGAAACCACCAACAAAACAATTAAGAAAGCCCACTGCATGGGAAAACATATTTGCCAATGTCATATCTGATAAGGGTTTAATTTCCAACATTTACAGGGAACTCACAAAACTTAACAAAAGAAAGATAAACAATCCAATAAAAAAATGGGCAAAGGACCTAAATAGACACTTTTCAACAGACGACATTCAGAAAGCCAAGAAACATATGAAAACATGCTTAAAGTCACTAATCATCCGAGAGATGCAAATCAAAACGACAATGAGGTACCATCTCACACCTGTCAGAATGGCTATCTAATCTATCTAATAGTAGGATAACATGCAAATTGGTCAGGACACCATCATGTAATGACCTATCAGCAGGCTGCATCTCCGCCCCCTGCTCAGGCAGATGCAAGGCCGGGGTTAGATAGGATAGGATGTGATTAGAGGGAATAAGAAAGGAGAGGGAGAGGAAGGGAAGCCTGCATGCAGTCAGGCCGAGAGAATAAACAGAAATACAGACAGGAAACAAGAAAAAGATGCAGGAATGAAAAAGGAAACATGGGGCTGCACACAGGAGTGGGTGGTGACCACAAGGAGGGACAAAGGGCAAGTGGCAAGGAAAGGGGAGCCATGCCCAGATGTGGGAGGAGGGTGGTGGCCCCCTGCACAGGTCAATGGTGAGGAGGTGCCCACGGGTCCCGGGATAGAGGAGTGGATAGTCCAAGGCCTTCTGGGGAGACGTGCTCCTGCTTTGTGGCAGCAGCGCCCAATCCATGTGGGCCTTGGCCACAATCACTGTGCTGGACACCCACACTGGGAGGGGAGGCACAGCTTACATGGGGCAGAGTCAGACACTAAGGAGGGTACCCCTTTGGTCTCCAAGGGCTGGATCCAAAAGACACTGGCCAGGGTTAGATTGGTGGCGTGTTAAGTGTACTTTGTTGACAAGTTGGGGCATCCTGGGCAAGGAATGGGAAGTGGACACAGGCAGGGAGGCTGGACAAGGGGGGTGGGGGTGAAAGCCTGGCCAGGGCTGGATCCTGGGACGGGGGTTAACGCCCCCCAAACGGAAGCTTTAATATATGCCAGAGACCTATCATTGTCACCTTAATTGCTCTGAATGGTTGGAGCTATTCACTCATTGTTTAGATGGAGACATTGATAGTTAAAGCAACCCTCCACCTATTTTGTTACTCATATATAAATTCTTGTTGCCTGTTTGTTGTTGGAATTTCCTGCCTAAAAGATATGGTTGTTTCCCATAGCCTCAATAAAAGCTTTGAGCAAGGCCAGAGCAGCGGGCAGTCATTTCCACTAGAGGTAGACTCCACACCTGGCCCCACAAGTTCCAAATTAATTTCTTCTAGTCTCTCTATTCATTTTGTGTGTGGCCTTCTCTAGAACACAAACCCTGAACAGGAACCCTGAACCACGTGGGATGTGTAAGGGGCTTCCGCATCTGGTGCCTGACTCTGGACTTCTGGAAGAAGAAATTTTTCGTCGAGAGCGAAGGAAAATACACCAAGAAGGTGTGGAAAACTCACTGAAAAAAGGTGAGGGAATTTCACCGAATGTAAAAGCCCACAGCCAGCTAAGAATCCAGATCTGTAAGTAGGGTGGGAACGTCTTTGTCAGCCAGGCTAATTGGGAAAGAATTAGAATTTTGGTTTGTCACATTATAGAGATTATTTTTAAAGAAAAGGTTATCACATAATTGGAGGTACAAAAATTCTTAAACTTGAAATTAGAAAGTATTAAACAACTGTATGCTTAAGTAATTAAAAGTTTCAGAAGGTATTCTTTTATAGTTTTGTTTCATGGTATAGAACTTAACCCTTGGCTTCCTGAAGAAGGTACATTAGAACTTGAGTGTTTGACAAAAAGTTGGTCAAAATCTGAAATTTCCATGGGAAACACAATATTGCATTTGCTAGAACTTTTCATTGTTCAAAATGATCCAACAGCTCCTTTTACAGGAGAAATTATGAATAATATACCTGAAGCATTCTTAGCTCCTTATGATTGGTATTCTCTGGCTCCTGAAACTCTGTATGGAAGAGATTATTTACTATGGAAGGGAGAATTTTTGGATATGGATATACAAAATCAGCTATGTTCTGCAGTAACAGGTGGAAATAAGAGGTGTTATAAATACAAAAAGAAATTGACAGTTTAAAATTGAATTAGAGCCAAGAATATCCTTACATGATATTATTCTACAAAGTCAATAAGTTTTGATATTTTACAACAGCATATTGAACATTTATCCCAAACAAACTTACAAACTAATTCTTTGAATATTTGGCAGCAATTTAATAAAGACATGAAAGGATTTAATCCCTTCCACTGTGTGGAAAGCTCCCTGGGAAGGCACTTGAGCATTCTATATTGGCCTCTCTTGCCCTTTTTGCCAAGAGGGTCCCTCTTCTCACAGTCCCATTGCCCACAGCTGTTGCCTGACCTCTCTGATCATGCTGAGGTTGAAGCCTTAAGGTGGCCGGTACCATGGATCTGTCTAAACCTGGGTTCTCCAAAATATCAATGCCAGGGCCCCACCAGCAGGCGAGGGGATCCCAAGGCAGTTGCTGGGCATGGGGGCCACAGGGGCATAGGCTACCAAGGAGACAGAACTGAACCTCACATCACCCTGTTCGGCCCCAGAGGATGGCTGGTTAGCCAGAGACGGATAAGATTCCTCATGGAAAAAACAATCTAAGACAGGCACAGTCGCAGAGGGGCCATCAGGAGAGAACTTGAGGGTCAACAGAGGTGGGGCACAGATCCTGACACCCCCCCCAACAATGCATGGGTGTGACCACTCGCCCTTTCTGAGGGAGGTCTCCTGCCCCCATGGCTGCTTTCCGCTTCCCATAGCCAGCTCAGAGTGGGACCCAGGCAACCTACCGAAACTTGGCCCAGCTCAGATCGGGACCCAGATAACAGAGACTTGGCTGACAGCAGTTGCTATATCTAAATCCAGCCTAACACCAGGAATGCACAGGGACTTCTCAAGGATGCAAAATAATCCTTTCCATTAATATTTACAGTAAACTAAAATTGTTGTTAAAGTATTAAATTTGACAGTAAATACTAGTCAAGTTTTCAGATTAATTTAAATTGGTCTACTAATAATTAAATTAAAGAACGGGGGGGGGGGGGAATAGTGGAAAAATACCATGTAAGGAAAAATATCCTGAAACTGAATTGCATCTAGAAAAAATTTTTACTTTGAAAATTAATCTTCATTTGTAATGCTAACAGCAAGACACCCATGAAAAACATACATTGTGTCAAAATAAGCCAAAGTAAAGTCATCTGGGCAAAAATTAATAAGGATCCCAAGTAAAACTTAGAAAAGATTCCTTTATTAATTTTTGGTTTAGAATATGTTTGTATATTTTCAGAAAACAACTCCAAGACCATGTGGATTCCTGCAACAGAGAGGAATTATCAGGAATGTTCCAGCTATGAAGACAAGAAGAAAAACAATCCAGCGACGGAAAATACCTGACAACACTTTGCCATGCTAGCAGTCAGCAGCTGTGCGTCACTGCAGGTTGCCCAGGACCAAACCAGAGAAATTTGGACCTGCAATGCCACCATTTGTTCACCATCTAGAACTGAAATATCATTGCTGATATGTACACATGGAGAACTATTGGACATTGAAACCTGGACTCAGAACTGTTGGACATTGAAATTGGGACTCAAACATTTTCTGTTTTTTGTATGTTTATTTCTGGTCTGCAGATATAATATCTTTTAAAGGAAAGAACCAGGGAAATGCCAGAGACCTATCATTGTCACCTTATTTGCTCTGAATGGTTGGAGCTATTCACTCATCGTTTAGATGGAGACACTGATAGTTAAAGCAACCCTCCACCTGTTACTCATATGTAAATTCTTGTTGCCTGTTTGTTGTTGGAATTTCCTGCCTAAAAGATATGGTTGTTTTCCCATAGCCTGAATAAAAGCTTTGAGCAAGGTCAGAGCAGCGGGCAGTCATTCCCACTAGAGGTAGACTCCACGCCTGGCCCCCCAAGTTCCAAATTAATTTCTTCTAGTCTCTCTATTCATTTTGTGTGTGGCCTTCTCCAGAACTCAAACCCTTAACAGGAACCCTGAACCACGCGGGATGTGTAAGGGGCTCCCACAAATATCAAAGTGCATTCATGCAGGGATGGAAGCAGGTCCCAGAGAGGAAAGGGGAAGGTTTAAAAGAGAATGTAGTGAATATGGCAGGGGGCAGTGGAGGGAAAATAGGGAAGGAGGGAGGGAGACAGGGAACAAGCTCACAAGGGAAAGGAGAATGGGGGGAGGGGAGGCAGGAGAGTAAGAAGGAGACAGACATCAGCAATGAAGGGAGAGAAGAAGGAAGAGAAGGCAGGCGGGAGAGAAGGGAGGAGGGAGGGAGGGAGGGAGGGAGTGAGGGAGGGAGCCACAAGAGGTTCATAGGGAGGTAAGGAAAGAAAACAGGAAAGAGAAGAATGCTAAAATGGAGTGAGGCCAGGAAAATACACACACACACACACACACACACACATTTTGGGTGGCCAGATTATTATGACCATCCCATCAGTACTTCATTGGGCCATCTTTTGCCTTCAATACTGCGGCGATTCTTCTTGGTATTGACTCCATAAGATGTTGAAAGGTGATGTGAGGAATCTGACACCATGCCTGATGAACAGCACTGTCCAGTTCTGTGAGATTTGATGGTTGTGGAACCAGCTGCCTGATGGCTCTTTTAACTTCCTCCCACAAATGCTCAATCAGATTAAGATCTGGTGATTGTGGGGGCCACCTAAGGTAAAGTATCCCTCATGTTCTTGAAAACACTCCTGCACAATATGAGCACCGTGGCATGGCACATTGTCTTGTTGGAAGAAGCCATCTCCATTGGGATATGCCATCAACATGATAGGATGAACCTGATCAGCAACAATACTTAGGTATGTTGTGCTATTCAGAGGCTGTTCCACACGAATTAAAGGGCCCAAATCATGCCAGGAAAACATGCCCCAAACCTTAACACTGCCCCCACCAGCCAGAAGGGTTGTACTCATGCATGTGGGGTTACATGCTTTCATGCTGTTTCCACCAAATTCTCACTCTGTCATCTGCATGATGCAACTAGAATAGTGATTCATCGGACATGACTTTTTTCCAATGCTCAACTGTCCAATCCTTGTACTCCTGTGTGAATTGGAGATGTTTTATCTTGGTAACTGCAGACAGCAAAGGTGTTTGAACAGGCCTTAAGCTTCCATATCCCCTAAGATGCACTGTACGGCTAATTAGCCTATAAACATCAGGTGGTCATAATAATCTGGCCTGTGTGTGTGTGTGTGTATCGCACGTTCAAAGGCTGTGAAATCACATTGTTTACCCATATATTCAGAAAAATCACTTCTGTCGTGGTAAACAACCTTCTTCCCCATTTATAATGGTCTGGCCCTGTAGCAACTTCAGCACGAAATTATAGCTAATTTGCCTACAAACATCAGGTGGTCATAATAATCTGGCCACTCAGTGTGTATGTAACAGTGTGTGTATACACACACACACATACACACAGTGGGAGGTCATAATAATCTGGCCACTGTGTGTGTGTGTATATATAAAAAAAGAGAAAATATACAAATCAGGCCAGCACGCTATAATGGGTCATGACCAGACAGGAGGAGGTTACACACACAGGTGACGCCTGGAAGGGAGACAGAGACAGAGGGACTGGCAAACCACCATGCTCCAGGATCAGGCTGGCGCCCCAGAGCCAGAGCAGGCATGGACAGGTAAAGGAGACCAGCCCAGAGGCTCTGCGGCTGAGCGCTGGCCCAGAGAGGGGAAGGCAGGCTCTCCTACCACAGAATCTGTGCGAGTCCCTCACGGCTCCCACAGAAGCGGCACAGCTCCTCCTAGCTCCTGTGGGCGCCGGTGGCTTGCTTCCTCCTCCCACAGAAGCCGCACGGCTCATGTAGAAGCCATACAGCTCCCAGCAGCATGCTGCCGCTCCCGCAGAAGCAGCAGGCAGCCTACTGCATGTGATATCGCATGCTGGGCTACTGGTCTAAACTAATAAAAGCATAATATTGAAATTGACCGTTTCTTCAGGACGCCCACCAGCCAATCAGAGTGGCTGTATGCAAATTAACTCAGCCAAGATGGCGGGCGCCAGCTGCCTCACCCAGGCCCAAGCCGCATTTCTCCCCTCCCTGACCCTGTAAGGGGACTGAGGAGCGGGAGAAAAGTGCTGGGGCCAGAGGCGAGGCCCCCGGTTGCCCGCCTTGCTGCCTGCTCTGGGGGCGGGGACTCGGGGAGCTGGAGAAATGGACAAAGGAACCCCGGGCAGCAGGGAGAAGCCCCCCGGGGGCCCGCCTCGCCGCCTGCCCCGGGGGGCTGGAGAAACAGAAAGGCCCCCCCGGGCTGGCAGAGAGAGGCCCCCTGGTTGCCCGCCTCGTCGTCTGCCCGGGGAGTCGGAGAAACAGAAAGGCGCCCTGGGCCAGCAGGGAGAGGCCCCCCGGTTGCCCACCTCGCCGCCTGCCCGGGGAGCCGGAGAAACAGGCACCCCGGGCCGGCAGAGAGAGGCCCCCCGGTTGCCTGCCTCGTTGCCTGCCCGGGGAGTCGGAGAAACAGAAAGGCCCCCCGGGCCGGCAGAGAGAGGCTCCCAGGTTGCCCGCCTCACCGCCTGCCCGGGGGGCCAGAGAAACAAAAAGGCCCCCCGGGCTGGCAGAGAGAGGCCTCCCGGGTGCCCGCCTTGCCGCCTGCCCGGGGTCCGGGCTCCTCGAGTGTCCTCGCAGGGAATCCAGGAGCCGGAGAAAAGCGCCCTGGTCCTGACTACTGGGGGCCTCAGATGTGACGGGGCAGGCCCCCAGTGTCGACACTTACACACACACAGGTACACACAAAGATGCCTGCCAGACTGGGGCCATCACAGGACATCCACTGAGGGGTTCTGGACTTTAAGTGGGGGCAGGCTGGGCTGAGGGACCCCCCCGACCCCTGTGCACGAATTTTGTGCACCAGGCCCCTAGTAGTTAAATAAAAAGAAGAAACAGAATGTGAGAGTGAGGGGAGTTTAAAAGAAGAAGTTAGTAAGAAAATTAAGTACAGGGTGATTTTTTAAAAATGTAATCGGACATCACCTGAGGGCTCCCAGACTGTGAAAGGCTGTGGGCTTGGCTGAGGGCCCCTACCCCGTGCACAAATTTCATGCACTGGTTCTCTAGTCATCAATAAATCAACACGTAACAAGTGCTGGCGAGGATGTGGAGATAAAAGAATTCTCGTGCACTGCTGGTGGGGATGCAGACTGATGCAGCCACTGTGGAAAACAGTGTGGAGTTTCTTCAAAAAATTAAAAATGGAACTCCCATTTGACCCAGTGGATCCCATTTCTAGGAATATATCCCAAGAAATCAGAAAAGCCTATCAGAAAGGACATATGCATCCCTATGTTCATAGCAGCACAATTTACAATAGCTAAGATTTGGAATCAGCCTAAGTGCCCATCAGCAGATGAGTGGATTAGAAAACTGTGGTACATCTACACAATGGAATACTATGCTGCTGTAAAAAAAAGAAGGAATCCTTACTGTTTGCAGCAGCATGGATGGAACTGGAGAGTATTATGCTAAGTGAAATAAGCCAGGCATAGAAAGATAAATATCACATAATCTCACTCATTTGTGGAATATAGTGAACAACATAAACTGATGAACAAAAACAGATCCAGAGACAGAGAAGCATAGATGAGACCATCAAACCTCAGAGGGAAGGTAGGGGAGGGTGGGGGTAAGGGGGAGAGATCAACCAAAGGACTTATATTCATGCATATAAGCATAACCAATGGACACAGACACCAGGGGGGTAAGGGCATTTGCTGGGGGTGAGAGTGGCTGGAGAGAAGTCAATGGAGGAAAAAAATAATATCGCTAATAGCTATGTACAGGCAGGGGGTAGGGGGTAGGGGGTACTTGAAGTTTTATGGGGACCACTCTGTGAAGTATATGATTGTCTAACCACTATGTTGTGTACCTGAAACTAACACAGAATATTGAATGTGAAAATAATGAGAAAAAAGATGGAAAACTATGTTTTTCATCATTATTATAAAAAGGAAGCAAGAAAAATTTCAAATAAACAATCTAAACTTACACCTGAAAGAACTACAAAAAGAATAATACTAGTAAACAAATTCTAAAGTAGTAGAAGGAAATAATAAAGATTAGAACAGAAATAAATGACAGAGACATGGGGGATAAGGACACATACATAGTACCTTAATCAATAAAGACAAAAACATGAAAGATAAAAAAAATCAATGAAACCAAAAGCTGATTCTTTAAAAGGATAACAAGATTGATGTACCTTTATCCAGACTCATCAATAAAAAAGACAGAAGTCCCAAATAAATAAAATCAGAAATGAAAGAGAAGTAACAACCAACTCCATAGAAATACAAAGGATTATAAGTAAATATTAAAAACAGCTATATGTCAAATTGGACAATTTGGATAATATGGATAAATTCCTAGAAACATACAAGGTTCCAAATCTTGATCAGGAAGAACCATAAAAGCTGAATAGACAATTGCAACAAAAAAACTGAAGCAATAATAAAAAAAACTCCCAACAAAAGACCTGGACAGGATGGCTTCACAGGTGAATTTTACCAAACATTCGAAGAACTAACATATATCCTTCTCAAACTATTCCACAAAAATGTAAGAGCTCTTTTACGTGGCTGGCATTATCCTAATTCCAAAACCAGATAAAGACACTACAAAGAAAGAAAATTTATAGGCCGATATCCCTAATGAACACTGATGCTAAAAATCCTCAACAAAATATTAGCAAACCGGATCCAGCAATACATTTAAAAGATCATATGCTATGATCAAGTGGGATTTATTCTGAGGACACAAAATTGGTACTATATGTGCAAATTAATAAACGTGATACACCACATAAACAAAATGAAGAATAAAATCACATGATCCTATCAATAGATACAGAAAAACATTTGATAAAATCTAGCACCCATCTATGATTAAAAACTCTCAACAAAGTGGGAATAGAGGGACCCCAACATAGTAAAGGGCATTTATGACAAACCCACAGCCAATTATCATACTTAATGGACAAAGTATAATTTCCCTTAAGATCAGGAACAAGACAGGCATGTTTGCTTTCACCACTTATTCAACATAGTACTGGAAGTCTTAGCCACAGAAATCAGACAAGAAGAAATAAAAGGCGGAGAGGGAAACAAGATGGCGGCATAGGGTAGACACCGTATATGCAGCTGTGAACAACTATTTCAGAAAAACCACGAGAAGAACGCACGGATACCACTCGCACCCACAGGACGGCTGGCTGAGTGAAAATCCTACAACCAGAGAAGAGTCTGAGACTCAGAGCAGCAGCGGAAGCAAAGTACAGAGTTCCAGACGAGTTTCGGAGGTCCCACAGACAACCAGAGACTAGCATCAGAAGGAAATCCAAAACGGGTTTCTCTCAGCGTTGCTTACAGCAAATATCGTGGGACACAGAGACCTGGCGTCTCTCTCAGCGCAGGGCTGAGAAGCGCCATAGCTGTTTGCTCCGCCCCGCCCGGCGAACTCCCCGAGGCCCCGCCCCT
>PVJC01053042.1:0-10933 GCA_004026665.1 Murina feae
CCGTAATCTCAGTTACTATCCTTCCTCCACTGCCCCCCCAAAAAGTGAAATTGACAAGAATGGCTTACATAGAGGCTAGAGTTGGGACTTGTAGGCCAATGCAAAACTATAATTGCTAATACAGTAATATTTCTTCTTCTCTTTCTCTTTCCCTTCCTATCTTTCTTTTCACTTAAAAACAAAACAGCAAAAAATGCACATCTTAGACTTGTGAGTGTTTCTTCCCCCAAAGAATTTCAGTTAAAGATGAAAGAGGAAACTATAAAGTGATAACAACTCAAGTCAGAAACTGTTGATATTTTCCACAAGAAATTCAAACTGCTCAATGCAGCCGCTGTCGATGAGATTCGGGAAAGAGGCAATATTGGTCAGATCTCAATGCTCTTGGCATCCCATGGCTACACTACAGAACTGGGGAGCACACGAGAAGCACAGCAAGTTCACTCCCAGTGAGTCCATGACATCCCAAAGTGTTTTCTATCTTCCCTTCCCCATCAAGAAAAATAATTCTCCTCCACACCAATTAGGACTGGGCAATAGTGAACAACAGAGTCCACCAAATGAAGAACGGTAAGTAGGGATGAGGTGGGGTAGAGGAAAGTAAATAGTTCATTGGTACTTAAATAGTTGCAGATGATGCACTGGTTTATTTCTAGACTTGAGCTCATTCCTTAGCCAAAAGTCTCAATGTTTTATTGTTCGGCTCACACCCTCCTTCAATAAGAAATAGATGCAAAAAAGAACATGCAAGAAGGATTTTAAGGACCTTTCTGTTGCCTGGCTGACGTCTTTCAGAATAAAGAACCGGACTCAGCTTTTCATTTTGGCTAGAATAAAAAAAAGAAATGAAACTACCGCCATGAAGGACAACCTCTTCCTTGGCACATGTCACCTTCCACACCTCTGCATGACACTTCTACAATGACCTTTCAAGTCCTTTGCTTTTTGGCATGAACATGCAAGTCAGGTAAGAATGTGTAACCTGGGGTTTGAAGGGTAAAACTCACAAAATTGGTCTGGTTAAGAACCCGAAGAGATTTCCCAGAGGTGAAAGTTTTGTGTACCAGCAAAGCAAACATTGATTTTTGCTTTTTCCTTCTCAGATATTTTCAAGTGCAACCTGGCACAATGAATACTTTGATGTATGGATAATCTTTTCATCCACCGCCTTCACCTTGTTTTGCTCAAAGTGCCCATTTCAGTTCCTGTTAGGTTTTAGAATGGATGTGTTGACTTGGGATGTCGCTATTCATATGTTTACACCCAGTCTCCTGAAGACATCCTCCACCACCATGCCCGCGCCACCTCCCATATCTACAATTCAGTTTACAGAGCTGTCCCTTCCATTCCAATTCAATGCATGCATCATCTATAGTTCAGGTGGCTGGTGACTAATGGGAATGACCCCCTCCCCCGCCCCTGGTGTCACACTGTTTCCCACAATCACAGTCTATACACAGGTAAGGTCCAATAGACCACAGACCCTCTCCTCCACCAGCAGTAGAAGCACGTGGTGTCTGAAGCTTTTGTAAACCTTCCTCGGCCACTTAGGTTGTCTCGTTTTCTCCCGCAGCATTAGTGGCTTTATAACGTCACCCGAAGAAACTTGAAAGCTGTCACATTATTTGTAAGTGTTTAGCATGTGAACATTCCCAATAGAAACTTACAAAGAAAATGACCAAAACCAAGGGAAGAAAGTGCTTTTATCTCTTACATTTCCTGACCCCAGTTTACAGCTTGATTCTCTTTCTACACACTGATTGCTGACACGAGTTTTCCAATTCTTGAGCTACAGACAGGCATGACAAAGGATTTCCAGGTTTACAATACAACCCACTTGGAGCTAAATTTTCCATTTTTCCACTTTGTATTCATTTACTTTTTTTTTTTTTTTTACCATGCTGTATGTAATCAATAAAACTGCTATGCTATGTGGCCTCTTTTTCTTTGCGGGGAGAACTGAACTTACATACATGTCATATGCAGACATAAACACCCATTAGCAAACCCAACTGGACCTAACACTCATAGAAGTGGACTTTTATGGAAAATTATTTTTTAAAATGGCAGTAAAGCAAACAGTTATCAGAAATATAAATGAGAGGAAAAAGCGTAGTCTCAGGGAATGACTCAAAAATTATTTGTTGTGCCCTCAGATAGGAGAGAGAACTGGCCTGACAGGAAATTCTCTCTCTTCCTCTGCTCCCCAGTTATCAATCCTTGTGGGCCCATCTTGTCTACTGAACAGATTTCCATTTCTCTTCCCCTTTGCTAGTCTCTCCTTACTTTAATTCATCCCAGACACTGTAGTCAACTTTTATTTTTCTAAAGAAGAGTTTCCTTCAACATCTTTCCCTTGCAATTTGAGGATCATCTCAGTCGGCTTCTAGCTTCCCTCCTTTCAATATATTCTGTGTTCTAATTGCACTGCGGTGCTAGTTATTGTTTACCCTATTCTGTCTTTCTTGTTGGGTAAATTCCTATTTACACATCAACTCCTTTTCCAGTCCCATGTCCACTGTGAAGCTTTCTCTAACTTCTCCTTCTCCTTCTTGCTTTTTCTGTGCAGAATTATTTCCTGTCTTTTCTCTTGATAGCCAATAACCATTCTGTGTCCCAACTGTCTGCTCACCTGCCTCTCTTCCAGGGCAGGGACTGAAATCCATTTGTCTCTCTGCCCTTAACACCCGAAAGAAAAGAGAACTACAACAATAAATCTCAGGACATACTCCAAATTCAGCTGGAAATTCCTACAACTATTTGTACCAAATATTCCTATACCTATCTATTGGCGTGTGTGTGTGTGTGTGTGTGTGTGTATGTTCATTTGTGCATGTTTACTTTTTTTAATGTCACATTTTCTTTCCTTCCTTTCTATTCTTATATCTTTTCTTAATTTGTTCAGATTTTTTTTTCTGTGTGTGAGCTAACTTTTTACCTTTCATGTAAGTAGAGATGAGTAGTATATGCAACAATAAATGATTCCTTGTGTACTGCAATTCTGCTAATAAGCAAGAAAAGGTTAGGATTTTCTTAATACGCTATATTTACTAAGTCAGGAATAAACTCTTATATTTGAGTAAACCAAAACCAAAAACCAAGGCTGAAATAAAAAGTCTTTCTGAATAATCTGAAATCTTAATTACAGTATTTCATCCTGTTATGGAAAGGATGTGTGTCTGTGTTTGTGTAGGTGCCTTTGCACGGACTTTCACGTTCCAGTGATGTAGACAGCAAGAACACTGGCCAGGAAGAGAGGAAAAGGAGTGAGGGAGGCGTGGGAGGAGAGGTTATCTTTTTGATTTGAAACAAGTTAGATAATATGTTTTACATGATGATTTGGCTTAAAATAGAACACTAAGTTCAAAGAAAAAATACATAAAAATCAGGAGAAGTTTGATGCTTTCTTATTGATTTACCCATTATCTAAAATATTATTTGTAAACAAAAATAAGGTAAATAAGGTGAATGTATTCTCAAATTTAAATTTTATATTTTTTGGACCTCAAGGGTACAATATTGGATTAACCTTAATCTCTGATTTATGAAACAGTCTCATTACTGATCTAGAAATCTCATTTTTCATTCATTGCTCCATTCATTCACTGATGTATTAATAATGTGACCTGTACCCATGACCTACTACCCAACACCAAAGACAGAACCTTGAAAATACTTTATATATAGCCATCTGGTCCTCTGCCAACCCTTCCCTTGAGTCCCTTAACCTGTGGTAACCACCATCCTAAGCACTATGGTAACTGTGATTCTGTTTTCCTTATTAATCAGATTTCATATTTATATATCCTTACAGTTAATCCCTCCTAGAGTAAAGGATGCTCTTCCAATGTTTACTAGAATAATACAGGCAATTCTGTTATTGATGCACAGTTTGAAGCTTCCCTAATTTAATGCAAATTAGATATACCTTCACTGTAACCGATCTTGTAAAGGAGAATATTGTCCACTGATCTAAAGCCAATGAAGAAAATGTTTTCATTCCTTCAATTTACGGGGTTGCCTTTACTTACATTTTTTCACTTTAAAATACTATAAGTTACGTATACTATAAAGACAATATAAACACAAAAATAAAAACTATTTAGAAAATCAACTTAAGTTTATATGCTTTGCTGACTTGATCTATATACTGTTCTGAATAAACCTGGAAAAAATGTCATTTTTAACTAAACAGTGGGGCAGTGGGTTGAATTTGAGACCGTGGCCCTTTTTCTCCATGTAATTTTCTATTATTGGGCTTATGGTTCAAACTGTTACTAAAATTTAATTGAGGCAATTAATTGAACTAATGGATTTCGGTTTTCCTCAGTCTCTACAAGCTTTTCCTTCTCAGTGAGATGTATATAATCAGCTCTATTTCCCTTAAAAGAATAATTTGATTGCACTTGAAATTGTATGCAGCCTGATTTACTTTTGTCAATTGAAAATCTTATAGATTAATACATGTTATTGTTAAAAACATTTATATTTTTAATCTTATCCATATGCCTACGCTTGAAACTAAGCTTTCCAAAGTTCACTGACCAAATACAAGCTGGTGTTTACAAAGAGCAGAGAAAGAATTACAAATCCCAAGACTTATCTCTGTGACAGCCTCGCTTCTCCTTGCCCTGTTAGCAACACCAGGCTCATTTACAACTAATTCATTTAACTGATGAATGTATTTGACATTATGTACCAAAAGCTCTAATCATGGAAAGCCTGGTGATCAAGAATTAACTGCTGGAAGTCTAATATGAAAATGTCAGCATGGTGGAGGAACCAGGCTCATTAAGTATAGCAAACCCATCACAAACTCCCCAAACTGCCATAGCCATGCATGCAACTCTACGAGCCAAGGTATAAAGCTGAGACACATTGCACTTTACACCTTTGTGTTATAGAAAACTGCCCCTCCATTAACAACATTTTTCTTAGAGCCTGAATTTTACAGTCTTGACTAGTGCAGTGATATACTACACAAGCTGTTTCTCATAGTTGGTGTAGAAAGGATTCTGCTAGACAGGGACGTGTAGTGTAGCTTCTGCAACATTTCATTTATTTTCAAATTTCAAAAGGAAGTGATTAGACATGCAATCCTATTTAATAAACCTCAAGTACTGAGCCTATGATTTACTAACTAAATAAAACAGTATAGTAATGTAAATTGTACTTATTGTACAACTGTTTAGTCCTTTACTTGTAAAATCATATGACACTATAGAATTATTTCTCTGGGTTACATCAGTTATGATATTCCTGAATTTGGTTTGAAATGCAAATGACTTAGTGCTAGTATTAACTCTCTTAGAACTATCAAGACTAATACTAACTAAAAAAATACAAAAATTACCTGATATATAGAAATTTATGCAATTCAAATGCTGATTAAGAAGAACTGCTTGGAATATAACTAACTTTGCACAATTTTAAGTATAAACTACTTTGTCAAAATGTACATATTCTTTTAGGGTTAAGAAGTCACTTTAATATGATTTTTTTTACATGTAAAACACTTTTAAATGGTCAAGATTTTAAATATTTTTTCTTCTTAAATGCAATCTTAAGAAATACCTATATTCTAAGAACTCACTTATTCATACCTTACTTTTCTTTATAGTCTAACGAACACTTCTGTATACTGTTGTTACTAAGAATGTTGCTTCTGGAATTAGACAAACCTAAGTTCAGTACTTGGTTCTAACTTGTACTAGTGCATAACTTTGGACAAGTTGTTAACATATGTAGGTTTCAGCTGCCTCATGTCTAAAGTGGAAAAAATAAAAGAATATATTTTAATGGATTATTTGAGGAGTAAATGTGAGAAGTCATATAAAATGCTTAGTATAACGTGTTGCAGAAAGTAAATGCTCAATAAATTTTGGTATAATATTTATGATGATGGTGATTATAAATAGTAGGAGTAGGAAACTGTACATATGAAATATCTGAACCAAAAAGAACCTTCATAACTATCTGTCCATTTCATATTAGAGAGGAAAACATTAGGACCAGAGAGAAATTCAGTGATATCCATATTAAGTCTTTGCAAAAAGTGCCCTTTAAATCTTTGCAAAGTACTCCATTAACTAGCCTGCCCTAGCCCCCGCCATCCTCTCTTAGAAGTGTGTAACACAGGAAAAACAATGTTAAAGTTAAGGCGAAAAGAGACTTTTCTCTAATGAACCGAGAGAAATCATGCATGACAGAAGAGCAAAGTTAAATCACTGTATTGATTGCTTAAAAATCAATATGGAGTTTCCATCCAAAAACCCACTCTCAGGCTGAGAACAAGGGGTCTTGAAGCCTGAGGAATAAAGGGCACAGGCCCCAGGACAGGATGTGTCAATACTTCTGTGTGGCTGCTCACAATGTCCTGGAAGGATGAAAGCAAATCAGCCGTCTGGCTACCTTCAAATGTTAGCAGGGTCATCTCGTCAAAACGGTGATTGCTTAGAGAGAAGTCTAACAGGAAAAGCAATACATTCGACTGGATATAATGTCATAACTGTTTAATGTAATACATCAGACCTGACTTTGACTTCTTACATATCCAAAAAGAAGCATGCTCTTTGACAGTTCTCAGCTCATTAATGAGGGTTGAGGAAAAAATGATTTGGTCATTCTTAGCTTTCAAGTAATTATATTATAAACCTGGATTTTAAAGTTATAATTGCACATTACAAAAACTTATTAAAAAGTGTAATTGTACATTATAAAAAACACTGAAAATATATATGACAAATCTCCAGTTACATATTCAAAAATTATTATACCATTCAAATCCTTATTGTCTGTTATGACTTTTAATAATATTTGTAAAGGTGAAAAAACAACACAACCGCACATAATTCTAAAAAAACAGTCTAAATACTTTCCAAGGTCAGTTAAAAAATAATCTTTGAATTCTCATGTTTTACAAATTGTGAATAAAAATATTTTTGAGTTGAGTATGCTTTCTGGTTTGCAAATAAATATATTCTATACTCATGAGTATTTTACTATAAATCAGAAACATATCTGTAGTAAGTGATAACTTATTGATTAATCAACATTATACAAAAGTAACATTATGGAGTTCCAGTTAAGATGGTGAAGTAGGGAGATCCTGGACTCGCCTGTTCCCATGACACACCCAAACTACAAACACAGTTGACTCATGAACAGCAGAGAGGCTAGGGGTATGGAATGCCCCCACAGTAAAAAAATCTGCATATAACTAAGTCATCATTTCACATATGCAGATTCCTAACATTCCTTTGATGCTTGATCAACTCAGGTTGAAAATGTATGAACAACTCAGGTTGAAAAAAAAGAAACCGCCATGTATAAGTAGACCTATGCTGATTTAAACAGTGTTGTTTAAAGGTCAACTATACATATTGAGCAACAAAAAGAGTAACTATTTCTGAGAACAATCTGGGGACTAGGGAACATATTCTCTGAAACTGAGGATCTAAAGAGAAGCCACATCAAGACAGGTAGGAGGGGCAGAGACACAGTCTTGTCAGGACCCACACCTTTGGTTTCACAGGCAAGAGGAATATTACAGCATCAGATCCCCTCTGATGAATGAAGGATCCAAGTACCACATCAGGCTTCTCAGCTTAAGGGGCTGGTACCAACACCAGGAAGAAGAGCCTATACTACATCTGGTTTTGAGGACCAGTGATGCCTACATCCAGGGGAGCTGGTGTCTGTGGGAAATGGAACCTCCACTCTTAAAGAGCTCACACACAAACTCCCTCTGAGTCTTACTGCAGAGGCAGCAGTTTGAAAAGGATGGGGCATATGCAAAGCAGATATAGTGACTGATTTTAGAGTATGTAGCAGAGGTACAGAGAGCTGGGAGAGCTTTCTGTAGGAATGGAGGGATTGGTGGGCATTATTTTCTCTTGATTTGGTTTGATTTATTATCTTGCCAATTAGCTGGCCCCACACTAATGGGCACGAGTTGCTGAGGACTTGCCCAAACCAATCTGCCTATCCTGGACAGCACACACAAAAGCCTGCCCAAGTTAATGCCCTGTCCCCTGACCAGTGGCCTAAGGGCCACACCAGCTAGTACCCTGCCCCTGAGGATCCAGCAGGAAGTGTTGAGAATTCACGAAGCCCTCCAAAGGGGCTTGCCACTCCAGTGGGGTGAACCCCCCATACTAGCATGCTCAGAATAGTAGAGGCTGGCTCAATGCCACCTACACTAGAGGCCTAGACCATACACCAGCATGCCCATAGCAGCCATGCCAAGCCTTTCTGCCAGCAAGGGGGAAGGTCAACCTATCCCGTCAGTGTGCCCACAGACATTGTGTCTGAGCCTTAAAGACAGCCATGTCACATTGTCATGTGCAAATCATGTATTTCAATGTGCCACAGCATTGGAAGCCAGGCCTCCCAGATCACCTGCAGAGAGAGAAGCCCGTTCATCAACACAGCCAAATTAGTGTGGCATACAACAATAGGAGAGTTCATGCAGCTCATACAGAGGACCCCCCCTAAAGCACCTAACTCTGGAGACCAGGGGGTATTGCACCACTGGGCTACATGGGACAACTTTCACATAAGGCCATACTTTCAATACTATAAGATGCAGGTGATTTACCTAAAATATAGAAACAAACATAAAGACTTAGACAAAATGAGGAGAAAAAGGAATATGTTTTAATGGAAGTACAAGACAAAACCCCAGATATAGGACTAAACTAAATGGAAATGCCAGCTAAACAGTTCAAAGTAATGGTCATAAGGAAGTTCACCAAACTCAAGAGAAGTATGGATTTACACAGACAGAATTTCAACAAAGAGATGGGAGTTAAAAAGAACCAATCAGAAATAAAGAATAAAATACTGAAATGAAAAAATATACTAAAGATAATCCACAACAGAATAGATGATGCAGAAGCATAGATTAGCAAATTAGAAGAAATTAGGTGAAATCTCCCAATCAGAATGGCATAAAATCTTTTTAAAAAAATTTTTTTAAATGATAAGAGTATAAGGAAACTTTGGAACAATATCAAAATAATAAAATTTCCATTAGAGGAGGAGGAGGAAGAGGAAGAAGAAGAGGAGGAGGAGGATGAAGAAAGAGAAAGAGAAAGGGACAGCAAACATATTCAAAGAAATAGTAGCTGCAAAATTCCCTAACCTGATGAAAGAAACAAACATACAAGTCCAGGAAGCAAGAGAGAGAGTCCCTAACAAGATGAACCAAAGAGACCCACACCAAGACACATTATAAAAATGATACAAGTTAAAGACAAAGAGGGGATCTTAAAAGCAGCAAAAAAACCCACAAGCAAACAAACAAACAAAACCCTTACATATAAGGAAACACACATATGATTATCAGCTAATCTTTCCACAGAAAGTTTGCAGGCCAGAAAAGAGAAAGTGTGATGCAATATATTCAAAGTGATCTATGGCAAAAACAAGATTACTCTATGCCAGCAAACTTAACATTCAGAACTGAAGTAGAGGATAAGGTGTTTCCCAGACAAGCAAAAGCTAAAACAGTTTATCACTACTAACTGGCATTATAAGAAATGTTAAAGGGACTTCTCTAAGCAGAAAAGGCCAAACTAGAAATAAGAAAATATAATAAATAAAAATTCTCACTGGTAAGGCAAACATATAGTAAACATGTAGTGAACCAACCACATATAAAGCTAATATAAAGGGTAAAAGAAAAAGTAGTAAATTTATATATATATATATATATATATATATATATATATATATATATACTAATAAAAGGAAATAGTAAAATTAACTGTTTCTCCGAGACAGGGTAAGCCACGCCCACCATCCAATGAGAGCGGTGGTATGCAAATTAACCCAGCCAAGATGGTGGCGGTGGACACAGGGAGGCCCGCCTCCCTGTGTCCGCTGCTGCCGCCATCTGTTGCCTTCCTGCAGGCCACACGGGAGGGGTGGGGGGTGGGAGGAGCGAGCCGCCTACAGCCCCGCACCTCCACCAGAAAGCACCCATGGCAGCGATGGCGGACACAGTTGCCTCCCTGCGTCCACCACCTTTGTCATCTGTTTCCTTCTTGCAGGCCACAGTGGAGGGGCGGGGTGGGGGGCAGGAGGAGCGAGCCGCGATCAATTTCAGGCAGCAGGGCCGTGGACCTGGGAAGGGGGGGCGTGGCCACCCAGACCCACCTGGGAATTCCAGCCGCTTCCCTGGCTGACCCTGGACTGGCAGGGCAGCAGACCTGGGAACCAGGTGAGCGTGGCCACCCAGACCCACCCAGGAATCCCGGCCGCTGTCCCGGCCGACCCTGGACTGGCAGGGCAGCGGACCTGGGAAGGGGGGCGCTTGGCCACCCAGACCCACCCAGGAATCCCAGCCACTGCCCTGGCCGACCCTGGAACGGCAGGGCAGCGGACCTGGGAACCAGGTGGCGTGGCCACCCAGACCCACCCGGGAATCCCAGTTGCTGGGCTGGTGGGCCCTAGACCAGCAGGGCTATGGACCTGAGAATCAGGGGCCGTAGCCAGACAGACCCACTCGGGAATCCCCAGCTGCTACCCTGGCCTATGCTGGGCTGGGGCCATGGCTGCCAAGGAGAGGATGAGGGGGCTGGAGCCATCAAGGACCCCGCAGGCATCGCCCAGCAGCACCTGCTTGTCCATCTCCATAGTGTGGAGCAGACAGGCCTGGCAGAGAGCAGAGAACCAGGTGCAGTGGGTCCAAGCCATCAGTAGCACTTCTCCTGAGTGCTCCCGAATTGGATGAAGTCCAGGTCCGGCTGAGGGACCTCCTCACTTGCCCTCCTCCTCCCCCACCTGCACCGTCACCCCAATTTACCCGTGCACGAATTTCATGCACTGAGCCCCTAGTGTGTGTGTGTGTGTGTGTGTGTGTGTGTGTGTGTGTGTGTGTATATATATATATATATATATATATATATATATGTATATATATATATAT
>PVJC01053043.1:0-10951 GCA_004026665.1 Murina feae
TGGTAAATGGGATTCCTTTTTTAATTTCTTTTTCTGTAAGTTCACTATTGGCATATAAAAATGCCATAGATTTCTTGGTGTTAATTTTGTATCATGCTACATTGCCATATTCATTTATTAGGTCTAATAATTTTTGGATGGAGTCTTTAGGGTTTCCTAAGTACAGTATCATGTCATCTGCGAATAATGACAATTCTACTTCTTCTTTTCCAATTTGGATGCCTTTTATTTCTTCTTCTTGCCTGATAGCGTTGGCTAGCACTTCCAGTACTATGTTGAACACGAGTGGTGAAAGTCGGCATCCCTGTCTTGTCCCTGTTTTTAAAGGGATTGATTTTAGTTTTTGTCTATTGAGTATGATGTTGGCTGTGGGTTTGTCATATAAGGCTTTTATTATGTTGAGGTATGATCCTTCTATTCCCACTTTGCTGAGAGTTTTTATCAAGAAAAGGTGTTGGATTTTGTCAAATGCCTTTTCTGCATCAATCGATATGATTATGTGATTTTTGTCTCTCAATTTGTTTATGTGATGTATCACGTTTATTGATTTGCAGATATTGTACCAGCTTTGCATTCCTGGAATAAATCCCACTTGGTCATGGTGTGTGATCTTTCCAATGTGATGCTGGATCCGGTTTGCTACAATTTTGTTGAGGATTTTAGCATCTATGTTCATCAGGGATATTGGCCTGTAATTCTCTTTCTTTGTGGTTTCTTTGTCTGGTTTTGGTATTAGGGTAATGCTGGCTTCATAGAAAGAGCTTGGAAGTGTGCCTTTGTCTTGAATATTTTGGCATAGTCTGAGAAGGATTGGCTTCAGTTCTTCTTTGAAAGTTCTATAAAACTCCCCTTTGTAGCCATCTGATCCAGGGCTTTTGTTTACTGGGAGCATTTGGATGACTGTTTCAATTTCATCAGTAGTTATGGGCCTATTCAGGTTTTTTGATTCTTCCTGGTTGAGTTTTGGAAGCTTGTATTTTTCCAGGAATGTGTCCATTTCCTTGAGGTTGTCCAGTTTGTTGGAGTAGAGCTGTTCGTAGTAATTTTTGACAATCCTTTGTATATCGGTAGGGTCAGTTGTTATTTCACCTCTTTCATTTCTGATTTTGTTTATTTGGGTCCTCTCTCTTTGTTTCTTGGTGAGCATGGCAAGGGGTTTGTCAGTCTGGTTAATTCTTTCAAAGAACCAGCTCTTGGTTTCGTTGATCTTTTGTATTTTTTTTGGTCTCCATATCATTTATTTCTGCTCTGATCTTTATTATTTCCTTCCTTCTGGATACTGTGAGTTTTTCTTACTGCTCTCTTTCTAACTCTTTGAGTTGTAGATTTAGGTCATTTATTACCAGTTTCTCTTGTTTTTTGAGGTGAGCCTGTAGAGCTATGAACTTCCCTCTCAGGACTGCTTTCACTGTGTCCCATAGGTTTTGGAATGTTGTGTTTTCATTGTCATTTGTTGCCATGATGTTTTTTATTTCTTCTTTGATATCTGTGGTAACCCAGTCATTGTTTAAAAGCATGCTGTTTAGTCTCCATGTGTTTGATTTTTTGGATTGTTTGTATTGTGGTTGATTTCCAGTTTTATGCCATTGTGATCTGAGAAGATGCTTGATATGATTTATATCTTCTTGAATTTGAAGAGACTTTGCCTGTGCCCCAATATATGGTCTATCTTTGAGAATGACCCATGTGCACTTGAAAAGAATGTATATTCTGTGGCTTTGGGGTGAAGTGTTCTGAAGATATCTATTAAGTCCATCTGCTCTAGTGAGTCATTTAGGATTGATGATTCTTTTCTGATTTTTTGTTTAGAGGATTTGTCCAATGGTGATAGTGGGGTATTAGAGTCCCCCACTAAGATTATATTGCTGTCAATCTCTTCCTTGATGTCTTCCAGAAGTTTTTTTAATGTATTTGGTTGCTCCTATATTGGGTGCATATATGTTATTTCTTCTTGTTGAATGGTTCTCTTTTTTATAATGAAGTGGCCTTCCTTATCTCTTTTTATGTCCTTCACTTTGAGATCTAATTTGTCAGATATAAGTATTGCTACCCCAGTTTTTTTTTCATTTCCATTCGCCTGAAAAACCTTTTTCCATCCCTTCACCATCAGTCTGTGTGCATCTTTTTTTCTGAGGTGGGTTTCCTGTAGACAGCAGGTATGTGGGTCATGTTTTCTTATCCACTCAGTTACCCTATGTCTTTTGATTGGAGCATTTAATCCATTTACATTTAAAGTTATTATTGATAAATACTTCTTTGTTGCCTTTTTTATTCTTTATCCCTGTGTTCCTTCTTCGCTTCCTATTTTTACTTTTTACAGTAGGCCCTTTAACATTTCTTGCATTGCTGGTTTGGTAGTAACAAACTCCCTTAGTCCTTTCTTGTCCCTGAAGCTCCTAATTTCACCCTCAATTTTGATTGATAGCCTTGCTGGGTACAGTATTCTTGGATTCAGACCCTTCCTTTGCATGACTTTGTATATTTCATTCCATTCCCTTCTTGCCTGATGTGTTTCTGTTGAGAAATCAGTTGCTAGTCTGAGGAGCCTTTGTAGGTAACTTTCTGTCTCTCTCTGGCCGCTTTTAAGATTCTTTCTTTGTCATTGGTGTTTGCCAATTTAATTATAATGTGCCTTGGCATTGGTCTTTTGGGGTTCTTTTTGTTTGAGACTCTGTAAGCTTCTTGTATTTGTATGGGATTACCTTTCTTGATACCAGGAAAGTTCTCTGTCATTATTTCTTCCAATAAGCTTTCTATTCATTGCTCAGTTTCCACTCCTTCTGGCACCCCTATTACATGGATATTGTTTCTTTTTGTGTTGTCCCAAAGTTCTCCTAGGCTCTCTTCCTGCTTTTTAAATTTTTTTTAAGAAGCTGCTCTGTTTGGGTATTTTTTTCTATCTTGTCTTCTAGCTCACTGATGCGGCCCTCTGCTTCATCTAGTCTACTGTTGATGCTTTCTATTGAGTTCTTCATAGCAATGATGTCACTTTTCATTTCTTCTTGGTTCTTCAACATTTCCTCTTGGTTTTTGCACATATTGTTGAATTTGTCTTCCATTCTTCTCAACCACTTTATAACCATTTCTCTGAATTCCTTCTCTGACAAATTAGTTGCCTCCATTTTGTTTTCTTCCTTTTCTGGCGATGCCTGTTTCTCTTTCACATATGGACTGTTTCTTTGTCTCCCCATGGTCTCTCTTCTCTGGGTGTCTGTTTACGTGGTTCTCTCTATCCTGTTTTGATATAAAGGCATGAAATACCACACAACAAGGCACAATGCACGAAATACTGAACACAGATGTATTCATGATACTAATAACTCCAAATAAAGGTGGCCACCAGAGAAAAGAGAATTAGGGGAGAGAGGAGGAGAAAAAGAAAAAGGGGAAAAGGATAAAAAAAGAGTGCAAGAACGAAATTGGGAGAGGGGCAAAGAAAAAAAGGTAAGAGAGATAGGAAAGAGAGAGAAATAAAGGATGGGAAGAAACTATATAGGGAGGGGATTCTAATAGAGTAGCCACTAATTTCAATGAATGTCAGCAACAGATACTTAGAGATGAATGCCAACCATAAACAACCACTAATTTCAAGCGAGGTGATGGAAAACAGCGGCAACAAAATAACCAAAGGATGAAAAAAAATTAAAAAAATTAAAATAAAACAGTATAATCAACAATCAAGCTAACAACAGCTTAGCAACAGAGAGAGAGAGAGAGAAGGAGAGAGAGAAATGAAACATAAGAGAAAAAAAATATGGATAGTGTAGAAAGAGAAGAGTGAGATGAGTATGGACTTAGAGCAGGGGATTGGAAATTAGATATATAAGTAGGGTGAAATTTTAAGAGGAGGTAAAAAAAGGGAGTAGGGATAGTTTAAAGCAGGACTGGGGTAAGAGAAACTGGACAATAAAAAGAGAAAGGTGAGGAAGAGAGTGTTGGTATAAAGGTAAGATTGAGATTGAGTAAAGTGATGCTCAAAGGAGAAATGAAAATAGAACGTGGAACGCTAATCACAAAACAAATTAAGGAGAAAATAAAATTAACCTAAAAAAGGTAAAATAGTAGTAGTAATAATATTGATTAGAAATAAAAAGCATAATAATTAAAAAAGTAAACTCAAGTGAAGAAAAAAAAGAGAAAGAAAAAATTAGTTTCTTCGGTAAAAGGTGAAAAAATAAAAATAAAATGTACAGTAGTGAGGGTCATTCACTTCCTCTTCTCTTCGGTTTGACTCTCCTTTGTTCTGTCAGGTATTTAGGAGAGGATTGAAGTTACCTGTGATACACTACTCTTTCGTGTTGTGGATCATAGTCCTAATTTTAAAGTAGGCAGTATTTCTTTGTTTCCAGACTGCCTGTTTACAGCAGGGTCAGTTTGTTGTTCAGCCTCTGGGTGGCAGTATTCCTGGGATGACCTTCAGGGCCCGCAGTCCTCTCTAGACATTATGTAGACCTCGTTTTCCTTACAGCACTTAATACTGTTTTGGGGGAGTGGTCTGCCCCAAAGCTAGTTTTTTGGTGTTTTTCCCCTGCTCTGATCCCCAGGTTCCACAAAAAAAAAGAATGTTTCCCTGCAGTCTCTGTCAGTGGCCCCAACTGGGTGCTCCTGTGTGATGTGCTCAATAATCAAAAGCGAGGATTTAATGAGAGAAGAGAAGGAAAAAAATAAAATAAAATAAATCCCAGTCCCTTCCGCACGTCCTCTCTGCCCTGGCACTAGCAGCCGGGACACTGGCAGAGTCCAAGGCTGCCGTTTGGTAACCAATCGAGCTATGGGCCAATTTTTTCAGAATTCCTTTCTGCCAGCAGCCCCACGGGTTCTCCTCACCTGGGGGGGTAAAGGGGTTTGAGGGGTGCAGATTTCCCCTGCGCGCCCACGCGCCAGCCTGCATGCCTGCGTGCGCACACACAGTCGGTCATCTCCCACCTGGAACAAATCGCAACTTTATCTCAGCGAATTCCAAACTTTTTTTGGGAGGGCGCACGGCTCCTCTGAGTCTGTGTCTCCATGGGCTCTGGTGCTCCTGGAGTCCTGACTGGTCCCAGGGCACCTCTGCTGCAGGACTCTTGGATGTGTCGACTTGTGATGCGAGGCACTCTCCCCCTTGGGATGGCGCAGCCTCCCTCACAGAGCCACCGCTCCGGGAGAAATATCAGCACCAAGAGGTTGCCCCGTGCTCTCTGGCAGACCCTGGGCTAAAACTGCCACTCCCAGCTGAATCTCCTAAGCCAATTCAGGGTGGGTGCCACTGGCTTCAGCTGCTCACTTGGTCCACTCCCAAAGAAGATGCAGGACATGTCCCTCTATACGGCCGCCATTTTTTTCTCCCATCAATGTTATTCTTAATTTCATGTTGATTCTTACACATGTTTGTGAATTTCATAATCAGATGTTTGAGCATCCTTGTAACCATTTAACTGAATTCTTTCTCTGACAAATCACTTGCCTCCATTCCATTTAGTTCCTTTTGTGGTGATTTCTCCTTTTCTTTCCTTTGCGGGTTGCATCTTTGTCTCCTCATTTTGTTATTCCTTTATAATTTTTTCTATGTATTAGGTGCAACTTCTCAGTCACCAAGATTTTTTAAATTGGTCTTATGTAGTAGACGTTTTGTAGGTCTCAGTGGTGCAGTCTTTCATTTATCTAGGCCTGGGAGTTCTTGGGAGGCCCTCTACTTGAGATATTTGGGTTCCCTTGATGGATTTGGGTCTTGAATGTTATTGTCCTCTTCATGGATGGAGTCTCCTCTCAGGGTGTCTGATTGTTTGGCCCACTTCCAAGAGTATCACACTAACCATTGTGGAGGCACTAACCGAACAACATAAAATACAACATGACAAGAGAAGACACAGAAAGAACAGAACAAAAATGTACACAAGACACTTATAACCCCAATAAAAATGACCACTAGAGAAAAGATTATTTGGAAAGAGAAAAGAGAACAAGAATGATAGGAAGAAAAAAAAAGTCCATGGGAGAAAACAAACAAATAAACCAAAAAGCACAAACAAATACACCCAGTAACAAAGGGAAAGAGCGCATAATCTGTAGGTTCAGACCTTACATATAAAAAATAAGGTTGAGGAATTGAATGACTGAGGAAGGACCACGGATTAGAATAAATGATGGAGAAAAGAATTGAGAAGACAAGAAGACTAAATAAAATAAAATAAAATTTAAAAAGGAGAATAAGGAGAGAGCAGTTAGGCCTAAATTTAGGAAGTAAAAGAAGTTAAAAAATTAGGAGAAAAAAGAGCAAGAGAAGAGAGAAAACAAAAGAAAATATTGAGTATTGAAGAGAAAGGAAAGTGAAGGCGAAGTAGAGTAGAAGCAGGGAAATTAGATATATTAATAAACCAACAGAGACTAGAATAATAACGCAGTAATAAAGCAGATAAAGAAGATCCATTTTTAAAAAGGGAAAAGTAGAGGAAATAGAAAACCTAAAATGGGGAAGGAGAAAAAATACTGGAGAAAAAAAGAAGAGAGGAAAAAAAATCATGAAAAAAACCTCTAAACTAAAAAATAAGATAAAATGGAAATAACAAAATAATAAAACATTTAAAATAATAAAAATAAAATAGCTAAATGTCATTAACTTTAGCTGAGTTTTTTAAATTTTGTTTTATTCTTTAGCTGAGTTTTAATGCCTCATGGGAGCTGGTGTAATATCCCACTCTTCTGTTTTGTCTACTAATTCTGGGCTTCCTGTTTGGTACTTAGGTGCTGGCCACTGTCAGGCACCGTATTTTGGCTTTTAGCACTCTGCTTGAAGATCCAAGTGATCCACAGATGCTCAGATTGTGTCTGTATTAAAAAGTCTTAACCTCAAATAAGCAGGGCCAATCTGCACTCTTTGTCTGCCAGCTGTCACTCAAGTATCTTTTTCTGGCAGGTATTTTGCTGGAATTGGTGCTGTTTTGCTTTTGGATGTTTCTTTTCTTACTCAGAGCTACTTCTCTGAGAGTGTCCCAAAATATTACTCTGGCCTTGGTTGGTCAGAGATCCTTGTATGGAGATCAATGGGATTGACTGGCAACATGGGTTTTATTAGTCTGGTTCCCAGAATAATGGGGCAAGCTGGCTCCTCTTCAAATCCAGTCACTGAGGGCTTTTTGGGCTTATTCAGATGCATAAATAAACTTGACCTCTGCCTTTGTTTCCTTTGTATAGCTAAAAATGCAGACAGGGTATGGCAGGCTGTATTACCTGCCTTGAAGCTATAGCTCTTTAGGGTAGAAATGACAGCTTAGGTTTGGAAACTTAAGAATGTCCTAGGCAACCACATCCCAGGGACCAACAAGGAACCCAGGAACACTGGATCTTAAGCAGTGCAAATACATGGAGTCAGATGAGCCCTGTGCCTCACCAAGGAAAGGTCAGATTTTACCTAGGTAAAGAAGAAAGAGAATTACATAACCAGACACCTAGAGAAGAGATATCATGGGGAGACAAAGAAACAGCCCACATATGAAAGAAAAATAGGCATCACCAGAAAAAGAAGTAAACAAAATGGAAACAAGCAAACTGTCAGAGAAAAAATTCAGAGAAATAGTCATCCGGTGGATGAAAAGAATGGAAGACAAATTCAACAATATGTGTAAAAAGCAAGAGAAAATGAAGAACCAAGAAGAAATAAAAAATGATATCTCTGCTATAAAGAACTTAACAGAAAGGATCAATAGTAGACTAGAAGAAGCAGAGGACCACATCAATGAGCTAGAAAATAAGGTAGGAAAAAATAACCAAGCAGAGCAGCTCCTAGGAAAAAAAAAATTAAAAAGCAGGAGGAGAGCCTAAGAGAACTTTGGGACAACACGAAAAGAAAAAA
The DNA here is from genome assembly GCA_004026665.1 of Murina feae. Classification (NCBI taxonomy): domain Eukaryota; kingdom Metazoa; phylum Chordata; class Mammalia; order Chiroptera; family Vespertilionidae; genus Murina; species Murina feae. The sequence goes on from PVJC01053043.1 coordinate 7,832, forward strand.
CTTCCATATAATAGGGGTGCCAGAAGAAGAGGAAATGGAGCAAGGAATATAAAGCCTGTTTGAAGAAATAATGATAGAAAACCTCTCTGATATAGGGAAGAAAAAACTCACACACATTCAAGAAGCTCACAGAGTCTCAAACAAAATGAACCCCAAAAGACCAATGCCAAGGCACATTATAATTAATTTGACAAATACCAATGACAAAGTAAGAATCTTAAAAGCAGCCAGAGAGAGACAGAAAGTTACTTACAAGGATCCCCCATCAGACTAGTAACTGATTTCTCAACAGAAAAATATCAAGAAAGAAGGGAATGGAATGAATATACAAACTCATGCAAAGGAAGGGTCTAAATCCAAGAATACTGTAAGGCCACCAATGAAAATTAAGTGTGAAATCAGGAGCTTCATAGACAAAAAAGGCAAAGAAAGTTTGTTACCACCAAACCAGCAATGCAAGAAATGTTAAAAGGCCTGCTGTAAAAAGTAAAAATAGGAAGCGAAGAAGGAACACAGGGGTAAAGAATAAAAATGGCGATAAACAAGTATTTATCAATAATAACTTTTAATGTAAATGGATTAAATACCCCAATTAAAAGACATAGGGTAACTGAGTGGATAAGAAAACATGACCCATATATCTATTGTCTACAGGAAACACACCTCAGAAAAAAAGATACACACAGACTGATGGTGAAAGAATGGAAAAAGGTCTTACAGGCGAATGGAAATGAAAAAAACCTGGGGTAGCAATACTTATATCTGACAAATTAGATCTCAAAGTGAAGGACATAAAAAGAGATAAGGAAGGCCACACATAATACTAAAGAAAGCAATCCAACAAAAATAAACAACTCTGATAACCATATATGCACCCAATACGGGAGCACTCAAATACATAAAAACATTTCTGGAGGATAACAAAGAAGAGGTTGACAGCAATACAATCATAGTAGGGAATTTTAATACTCCATGATCACCATTGGACAAATCTTCTAAGCAAAAAAATCAGCAAAGAAACATCAATCCTAAATGACTCACTAGATCAAATGGAAATAATTGACATCTTCATAACACTGCACCCCAAAGCCACAGAATATAAATTCTTCTCAAGTGCACATGGGTCATTTTCAAAGGTAGACCATATATTGGGTCACAGGCAAAGTGTCTTCAAATTCAAGAAGATAGAAATCATATCAAGCATCTTCTCAGGTCACAATGTGAAAAAACTGGAAATCAACTACAATAAAAACAATACAAAAATATCAAATGCATGGAGACTAAATAGCATGCCATTAAACAATGACTGGGTTACCAGAGAGATCAAAGAAGAAATAAAAAATATCATGGTAACAAACAACAATGAAAACACAACAATCCAAAACTTATGGGGCACAGCAAAAGCAATCTTAAGAGAGAAGTTCATAGCTCTACAAGCCTACTGCAAAAAACAAGAAATAGTGATAATAAACTACCTAAACATAAAACTCAAAGATTTAGAAAGAGAGCAGCAGTAAAAGCCCAGCATAAGCAGAATGAAGGAAATAATAAAAATCAGAGTGGAGATAAACAACATAGACACCAAAAACAAAACAAAACAAAACAAAAAGATCAACAAAACTAAGAGCTGGTTCTTTGAAAAGATAAACAAGATTGATGAACCTCTAGCCAAACTTACAAAGAAGCAAAGAGACAGGACCCTAATAAACAAAATCAGAAATGAAAGAGGAGAAATAACAACACACCCTACAGAAATAAAAAGGATTGTTAAAAAATACTATGCACAACTCTATTCCAATAAACTGGACAACCTGGAGGAAATGGACATATTCCTAGAAAAATACAATCTTCCAAAACTCAATCAGGAAGAATCTAAAAATCTCAAATAGGCCAAAAACTATGAAAGAGGAGAATCAAGATGGCGGCATAAGGTGTATACCTGAATGCGCAGCATCCCACAAATATTAAAAAATGCAATAAACCTAAACAACCATACTCCAGAACCAAGGGAGTGGACGCGCTACAAGAGAAGGAGCGCATCGAGACTGAATTGAAGTTCCCGTTCTCGGCGCCAAAATAAAAAGGTAGGGACACGCGGGACAGCTGCGGTGGCGGCGGGAAAGGGCGGTGGGAAAGGGCGGCGGCGTGGTTTACAAGCTCCGGGGTCGCACTGAACACTGTGCAGGCAGTCTGGCAGCGGGGCAGAAGACGACTGTGGCGTTCTAGCAGAACTGTTTGCAGCTTTCCCAGACGTGGGACTCGGGCGCGCAGACGCCAGGGTGTGGAATAGCGCCCTGCGGCAGCCATCACAGGTTGCTCCGCCCCAGTGACTCTGAGACCCTGCCCCAAGCTGCGCACTTGCCTCCCTGCCTGCAGCCAAATTAACAGACCGCAGCTGCGACAGAAAATGCCACTCTACCAGCCAAAATACAGAGACAAAGAGAGAGATCACAAATGACAGAAACGGGGGAAAGCAAAGGACTGGATATAGAGTTCAAAACCACAGTTATAAAGCTACTCAAAAATCTTGTACGAACCTCTGAGGAACTAAGTGAGACCTTCAAGGAACTTAATGAGAATACCAAAAAAAATGGCAAAGGACCAATCAGAAGTCAAGCAAACACTGACTGAAATAAAGAATAATATACAGAAATCCAACAGCAGACCAGAGGACCGCAAGAATCAAGTCAAAGTTATGAAATACCAGGAACCAAAAAACAGGCAACCAGGAATCCAAAAATATGAAGATAGTGTAAGGAGCCTCTGGGACAACTTTAAGTGAACCAACATCAGAATTATAGGGGTACTTGAAAAAGAGAGAGAGCAAGATATTGAAAGCCTATTTGAAGAAATAATGATATAAAACTTCCCACACCTGGTGAAAGAAATGAACTTACAAGCCCAGGAGGCTCAGAGAACCGCAAACAAAAGGAATCCAAGGAGGAACACACCAAGACACATCATAATTAAAATGCCAAGAGCAAAAGACAAAGAGAGAGTCTTAAAAGCAGCAAGAGAAAAACAGTTAATCACCTACAAGGGAGTACCCATACGACTGTCAGCTGATTTCTCAACAGAAACCATGCAGGCCAGAAGGGAGTGGCAAGAAATATTCAAAGT
>PVJC01053044.1:0-10952 GCA_004026665.1 Murina feae
TACATATAATTCAGGAACTTTTCACAATGCCATCCTTTCCACACCAGATGGTTGGACTTCCTACTACTCAGCTTTTCCTTCAGTTAATCTTTAGTTGACTCCTTATTTAACAGTGCACATAGCATTGCTCTTAACATTTTCTCCTGTCACCAAGCTCTAAACTCTATTCCAGAAGTTCTGCCAACCTCCTATTTCAAAATGCCCCTGAATATTTATCTACCCTCTCAGAGAAAGGAGGATCCATCCCTCCTTGCTAAGGCTAACCTTCCTTCCACCTGTGCTCCTGATGTCAGCCTGTCCTCCAGGAGCACCCTCAAGAATTTATCAGTAGAGGAGAAACCAAGATAGCAGCATAGGTAAACACCTGAAACTACTGCCTCGCATTACCACTTCAAAACTACAACGAAGAGAAAGGACGGACACCACCCAGAACCACAGAAAGGCTGGCTGAGGGGAAATCCTACAACTAGAAGGGAAGAGAACAGCACACTGAGACTCAGAGGAGGTGCGGAAGTAAAGTGCAGAGGTATGGAGGCGTGCGTGCAGAGAAGGCTGACAACTGAGGACGCAGTTGTCTTTTTCAATCCGGAGGGAGTCACAACCTCCCAGCGGCTCTGAACTCCAGTTCCGGATGAGTTTGTAGGGATTCAGACTCATACGGGGAGAAGCTGGACTATCTGGCAATGGGAGGAACTCCAGAGCAGCTTTCTCTCAGCGGTGCTTACAGTGATAACCACAGGACACTGAGACCCAGGGCCTAGGGCTGGGCTGAAGATCAGTCATAGCTGTTTGCTCCGCCCAGTTGATTCCCTGCCCCACCCAAACTGCGTGAAGAGGCTTTTGCATATAAAAGGCTGGGTAGCCTCAGGCAGAGCCTAAATTAGCACCTACTTAGAGATCCAAGAGCCAGTGTACCCAGTGGTTAGAGTGGGACCATCCAGATTACAACTTCTCAGATTCATAAGGGATACACTCAGGGGGCAGACTCAGTGAGCACCAAAGTCCCACTGAAGCAAGTCTTGCCCCATTAGGGTGTCTTCAGCACAGAAGTTCTCCCATCATAGACACAGCTGGTTCTCACAGCCAATTGGCCTGGAGGTCAATTCCTCCCAGTGATACCAACAACAATCAAGGCTTACCTACAAGACTGTGCACAAAACCCACAAAGGAGTGCACCAACAGTGTCCATCTCAGGTAATTGGGGAGGCTGAGCCACTCGGCCCTATAGGACACCTAGCACAGAAAGCCACTCTATCAACGCAGGGAAGCAGCCAAAATGCAGAGACAAAGAAACAGGTCACAAATGACAGAAATGGAGGAAAGCAAACTACTTGATATAGAGTTCAAAACCACGGTTATAAGGTTTCTCAAGAATTTTCTAGAAACTGCTGATCAATTTAGTGATACCCTCAAAGATATGAGAAAGGACCAGCTAGAAATTAAGCATACACCCACTGAAATAAAGAATAATATTCAGAGATCCAACAGCAGACTAGAGGATCCCAAGAATCAAGTCAAAGTTTTGAAATATGAAGAAGCAAAAAACACCCAACCGGAAAAGCAAAAAGAAAAAGAATCCAAAAATATGAAGATGGTGTAAGGAGCCTCTGGGACAACTTCAAGCATACCAACATCAGAATTATAGGGGTGCCAGAAGAAGAGAGAGAGCAAGAGATTGAAAACCTATTTGAAGAAATAATGACAGAAAACTTCCCCTACCTGGTGAAAGAAATAGACTTACAAGTCCAGGAAGTGCAGAGAATCCCAAACAAAAGGAATCCAAGGAGGATCACACCAAGACATATCATAATTAAAATGCCAAGGGCAAAAGACAAAGAGAGAATCTTAAAAGCAGCAAGACAAAAGCAGTTAGTTATCTACAAGGTAGTACCTATATGAGTGTCAACTGATTTCTCAACAGAAACTTTGCAGGCCAGAAGGGAGTGGCAAGAAATATTCAAAGTGATGAATAGCAAAAACCTACAACCAAGATTACTCTACCCAGCAAAGCTATCATTCAGAATCGAAGGTCAGATAAAGAGCTTCACAGACAAGAAAAAGCTAAAGGAGTTCATCACCACCCAATCAGTATTATATGAAATGCTGAAAGGTATCCTTTGAAAAAAGGAAGAAGAAGAAAAAGTAAAGATAAAAATTATGAACAACAAACACATATCTATCAACAAGTGAACCTAAAAATCAAGTGAATAAAAAAATCTGATGAACAGAATAAACTGGTGAATAGAATAGAATCAGGGGCATAGAAAGGGAGGGGACTGACAATTCTCAGGGAGAAAAGGGTGTTGGGGGTGCAGGAAGAGACTGGACAAAAATCATACACATATGGATGAGGACAGTGGTGGGGGTATAAGGGCAGAGGGTGGGGTGGAAACTGGGAGGAGAGGAGCTATGGGGAGAAAAAAGAGGAACAACTGTAATAATCTGAAAAATAAAGATTTAAAAAAAAAGAGTGAGGGACAGACCATTGCATCAGACATAAAACCCCAGCAGCCCTCCCACTCCGTGTGGGTGCTGACCACACCCTGTGTTAGTTCTCCACCTTCTGCAGAAATAAAGTTATTTGCCTTGTAAAAAATAAATAAATAAATAAATAAAAATTAGAGTGCAAAAAAGGATGTATCAGTAATGACCTCTACCATCTTTGATAGACCTCCTTCTCCTACACAGCTTCGAGGTCCTATCAACTTCACCCCAAAGCCTTGGCAGTGGCCCTGTAACAGCCCCCCCTTTTCTCACTGCCCACACTCAGGTGACCCTTTCTGCTCACAGACAGAGGCAACATGCATCCTCCTAGTTACTCTCTCTGCCTCTGATTTCTGCCTTCCCAATTCATCTAGTCTATTGCACTAGCTTGATCCTCAAAACACAGCTCTGACTTTCACTTCTCTATTTTAAAAAAGCCTTTTCAGATTCCCAATGGCTTGATTATACGTCAAATCACTTTCAAAGTTCAAAGCATGGTATTTTAAAACCTCCAAAAAGCTAGTTCTCATCCATTATACTTTTTTAAAAATATACTTTATTGATTTTTTACAGAGAGGAAGGGAGATAAGAGAGTTAGAAACATCGATGAGAGAGAAACATCAATCAGCTGCCTCCTGCACACTCCCTACTAGGGATGTGCCCGCAACCAAGGTACATGCCCTTGACCAGAATCGAACCTGGGACCCTTCAGTCCGCAGGCCGATGCTCTATCCATTGAGCCAAACCGGTTAGGGCCATCATACTTCTTATGATGGCTCTCTCCAACAAGAGAAACCTAACATATAATACAGCTACCACTTACTGAATGCTTACTAAGCATCATTCATTCATTGAGCTGTCCATTTTTAAATTATTTTACTGAGGGTCTACCATGTGTCAGGTACTATTCTAGGCAATTCAAATGGGGGAAGGATGAGCAGTAAGCAAGTAAATACTAGTAAGTAAAATACTATATGGTATATCAGATGGTGACAAGTACCATAAAGATAAATAAAGAATGGTAATAGAGGTGTGATTTTAAAAGTATAGTTAGGGAAAGGTTTCCTGAGAAGGTGACATTTGGATAAAGATCCAAAGGAAATGAGGGAACACGCCATGAGGGCACCTGAGAGAAGACAATTCCAGGCAGAGGGGACAAAGCAGAAAGCCCCTGAGTGGGACCCCATGTTCAAGTAACAGCGAGAAGGCCAGTGTGACGGGAGCAAAGTGAGGGTGAGAGTGGTCAGAGAAAGCTGGGCCAGGTCATGTGGTGCCAAGTACGATTCTGAGCAGAGCAGGGTCACAATCGGACTTAAGTTTGTAAATGATCGTTGACACTGGTGTGTGGAGAAGAAATCTGCAGGGGCAAGGTTAAAAACAGAGAGACCAGGCAAAAGAGTGATGGAAACTTACACCAAGGTGGTAGTGGTAGAGGAGGACAGAATGTGCTGATGGAATAGACTGCGGAGTCTGAAAAAGAAAGGAGCCAATGATGGCCTCGAGGTTTTTGGACTGAGGAACTCGTAAGATGGGGCAATGACTTGTGGAGATGGGGAGGACAGTGGAGGAGCACATAATCAAAAGGGAGTGGGAGGAAGAGCAGGAGTTCGCTTTTCTAGATGTTGGTTTTGGGAGACCTATTAAATATCCAAAGTCAACTTGTCAATTAAGCAACAGGATATACACCCTGAAGTTCAGTGGCTGAGTCCACGTGGATGATATCTGGGAGTGATGAGTGTAGAGATAGTTTTAAAAGAGTAAGACTTAAATGAGACCTCCAGTAGACAGAACTGAGCCTTGCAGCACTCCAATGTTTAGAAATTTGGAGATGAGGGGAAAACAGGAAGAGAGGCCAAAAGGAGTAGCCAGTAGGTAAGAGGAGAGCCTGGAAGAAGAGTATCATGAGGGCTGGGAATCTAGCAACATGGTGGTGACCAATCACCTTGACAAGAATAACTGCGGGACAGTGATGAAGACAAAAGCTGACTAGAGTGAGTTCAAGAAAGACTGGGATGAAAGAAATGGAAAGCTATGAAATAAGTGGTTGACAGTAAATTAGAAAAAGAAAGACAGACTGGGATGAGAGGAAGTGGAGATAGTGAGTATAGACAGGTTTTTCAAACCATGTAGCCATACACTGGACCATGTACTTTACGGATTACTTAAGAGATGTTCTCTTAATCCTTCCATCAAACCTGTGATATAGGTACCACTTATTATTCCCAGGTACAGATCAGAAAACTGAGGCTCACAGAAGTCAAATAATTTATTCAAAGTCAAAAACTGTGAGTGGCAAGGCCAGGACCCAAACCCAGGTTTGTCTAATTCCAAAGTCTAAGATTGGCAACTCTGTGATAGAGTTTCCCAATCTTCGGAAGGAGGCAGCTGTGACCTATTCCGATTCCCAAGGATTCCCAAGGATTCACTAATTTAACGAGGTCCTAATGCCAGCCCTTGTTCGGAACACCAAAGCAGATTTTCATTCTCCTTTGTGAATTGCCGTGTTCCCGTAAATGAAATCATTACTGCACTGACCTGAGTTAGGAAGCACTGATCCCTTGCCATTCTTCACATCCACCACCCAGGTGGCTTCTTTACCCCCAGGGCCATCCTTCACCTTGAAGGCAAAAATTCCACCGATTTTCTTCACAAACTGTTCCCCTTCCTGGAAAGAAGAATAACACTAAGAGTTATATTAAGCTCATTTCTCTGGCTTTTTCCCCAAATTAAATGTTTAAATAGATTCATGACGTGAGCAGCTGGGCCAGCAGGGGCAGTCCCCAAGCTCCCTTAAGATCTTTTACCCAGAAAAGTCTGAAAAGCAACCAGGCAACAACTCCCTCATCTGCCAAGCCTTTCATTAAAAATGGCTTTCTGGATACAAATGGTGAAAGGAAAAGGAAGATAGGGGTGGCAGGACAGCATTCTCTACTGAAACAGCCTTCATTTGTCTAAATAACTTCTGGAAGATTCACTCTGGCATCTCCATTAATGTATGAATCCCCACTCCCTCCTTTTTTTTTTTTTTTTTTTTTTGCAGTTAAATTCTTTTACATACATTTTTGTTTTCCACAACTAAAGATACATGGTTCTGAGATCAAAGTCTTTTTTTTTTTCTTTCTGTCAACCCATCTTCTGGATTAGTATAAAGAATTATGCAAATAATATACTATCTACAATTTACTTTTGGATCATGAAGAACAAAGCTGAAAAAATAATCTCAGATACATATCTCTGTAGTTTGGTTCCAATCCCCCTCCCTTTCCCCTTCATTCCCATGCTATTTCATCTTCCCATACTACAATATTTACTGATTGAAACAATGATTGGCACCAGACATTATTTTGGGGACCAAGAATATAGAAGTAGGAGTTAGAGAGGTAAGTGATAATACACTATGACGACTAGGACAATATATTGGGATAAAGGGCAACACAGGGGACTGGAGGGAAACACAGAGGAACAGCTAAGCCAACTAGCAGGGTGAAGGAATAACAACTTCACACACCTTAAAAATAAAAAAATAAAATAATCATTTTATTACAATTATTTTTCTTTAGAGAGAAAACACATTTTACTATGGAAAAATTAGAAAATACCAATAAGCAAAAAAGAAAATATAAATAATTCATAATATCATCACTCAGAGAAAATATTTTAGCATATGGGATCATATTATATATATATTGTTTTATAATCCACTTTGCTATTTAATTCCATTATCCTCATTACTGTATCATTAAATATTCCTCTACATAACTTTAAATACCACATAATTTAAATACCATATAATAGATACTCTATTGCTTGATATTTAGGTTAGTTCTAACTTCTGGCTCTTATAACAATGCTGTGAGTAACATTTGTTTATCTAAATATTTTGACATAGCCTCATTTGTATAAGATTAAGTTGCTAGAATTAATCTTTGCTAATTAAGAACACTACATCTGGACTCAGCACAGGTCTAAATTCCTGCTCTACCACATATTACATTACCCTGAGCAAGTTACTAAACCTCTCTGAATCTCAGTTTTAGATGTGAAATGAAGATAATTACAGTGGTGTTATATAACTCAGAGTTGTATGAAATTTAAATCTTGTAAATACCTATAAAGCACAGAGTATTTGCTTAATAAATGTTAGCATTTTCTTTTTACTTTCCTCTATGATCTGTCTGCTATTTCTGTGTCACTATTATGGCTTTATAATATATTTTACTCTCTAGTATAATAAATCCCCATCACAATTACTATCTTCTAAATATTCTTGGCTATTCTTGCATTTGTTTTGGACTTTTTCCTCTTCTTAGATATACATTTTAATCATTTAGTTAATTCTACCCCACCCCCACTCCAGCCCTGATAACACTGTTAAATTTAGATGGGATTACATAAAATATACAGATCATTTTTACAATATTAACTTCTCCCATCTATGAATATGGTATATCTTCAAGTGTTCTTTGATGCCCCCTTGGCAATATTTTGCCTTTTTCTTCCTTACATTGGCTTTTATACATTTCTTGCCATGTAGATTCTTAAGCATTTCATAGTGCTCTTATTAATATATTTCCCATTATATTTTATGACTGGGTTACTACAAATGTATAGAAAATATATTAATCTTTATTCATTTTGGAACTGGCTACTTTTTTAGTTTTCTTATCATTTCTAAGTTTTTACTTCCCACCTTCTTTATTTTATCCTTATATCCCTATGATAATTTACTTCTAAGATTCTTCCTTTTGGTATCATTTCATTCTTTTAACAAAGATATAAGTGTTTACTATGTTCAGGCACTGTGATAAAGGTCTAAAGTACTCAAATAATTATTATCCCTGAGGAATTTACATAAGCTAACATCAGATGCTAGTCTCTATTTCTATGTATGCAGATGCAGAAAGCCTGATCTAAGTTATTCCTTCTTACTGTATTTTGTTTGTTTTATAACAGCTTTATCAAGATATCATTTACATACCATAAAATTTACCCTTTTAAAGTATAATTTAGTGGTATTTTAATATATTCAGAGTTGTACAACCAACACCACTATCTAATTTTAGAATGTTCTCATCACCTCAAAAAGAAACCCAAACCCATTAGCACACCCCTCCACACTGATTCTTCCCTCCTGCTAGTAGTCCCTGGCAACCACTAATCTACTTCTGTGTCTGTGAATTTGCTTATTCTGGACTTTCCACAAAAATGGTATCATGCAATATATAGTCTTTTGTGACTGGTTTCTTTCACTAAGCATAATGTTTCTATCCAGGCTGAAACATGCAACAGTAATTCCTTCTTTCCTGTGGCTCAGTAATACTCCATTGTATGGAGGCAGCACATTTTGTTTAATGATTCATCAGCTGACTGTTGTTTCTCCTGTGCAGCTATTTATAAACAATACTAGCTAAAAAGGAGAAGTAGTGAAAAGTTTTGTATGGACATAGGCTCTAATTTCTCTCAGGTATATATTTTAGAGGTGAAACTTCTGGCTCATAAGAAGATGTCTAACTTCTTTAGGAGCTACCACACTCTTTCTACAGTGGCTGCACCATGTTACAAGCCTACTGGCAATGAATGAAGGTTTCAATTTCTCCACATCCTCAACAACATTTTTATCTGGTGTTTTTTTATTTTAGCTATCCTAGTGGGTGTGTCAATCTTCTTCTTCTACATAGATAACATACTTGAACCTATCTAGAATCAACCATAGTTCTTAGGACTCCAAAGAAGCTATTCTAAAAATATTTAGTCTAGGCCTATTTATCTCAAAAGTCATGGAGGCATTTCTTATATGTAATGTCCTGAAATCAACTACCAATACTTCCCTTATATCAAGAAACCAAAATGACTCAGATTTTTTAAGTGAAAGAGAAATTCTCTTATTTTGGCCTCTCTTATAAGGTCTCACTCAAATTATTTTAAGTTAATTTTAGGAAAAAATATTAATAACAAGAATAATCTTCGGAGGGCTATAAAGTTTTTAAATGCTTTTATATACTTTTTTTCTTTAATCTTCATAAAACCGTGTAAGTAGCTACACAGGTATTAATATTAGGTCATTGAGCAGAAAAAAAGAATTGAGCCCATAAAGATTAAAAATTCTTCAGATTATTCTCTATCCAGTCACCAAGAAATTCATCTAACATAATCCACCTAATCCTGACATAATCCACCTAACACTTTTAGGTTTGGGTTTCTTAAATGGCTCCCCACAGACTATGGTATGAAGTGTGTCTTTACATATTATTGGAGGTTCTTCATGATCTGAAGGATATTTATCTGTTATTTTCAGACACTTTTTAACATCCCTCAGGCTGTATGTTCTAAGAATACTGATCATTTTAAATTCCAGGAACACAGGTATGCCCATGTCCTAGCTCATGCCCTTTCCTGGGTCACTCACCTCCTCCTGTTCTCCATTCCTACCCCAGTCTCCCCAATTCAAGCCTCAGCTCACATGCTCACTGTTTGGGGAAGGCTTTCCTGTCTCTATTGGATACTCTGACAGCCCTTTGCATATACACCAGGTTTCTGGCTAAAGCAGTTATTTTTTTCCCAGGAAATTTTTCCATGTCTCTCTTCCCACTAAACTCTATGTTCCCTCGGGGTCAGGCTAGAACAACCAGAACTCAATCCTAGGTTGGGTTAACACCGAAGTCAATGCTCTTTTCATTTGACTATACCATACTGCTAAGTAGACAACATCAATACTTCCAAACTTTAGACTATGAAAGCAGTTTGTCACCATAAGTGAATTAAAAGGAAGTTCAGTCTTCTCCACATTCCTTGAAATATTTTACCCCTCAAGGTTCTGTGAGACAGCCCAGAAGAGTGGCTTAATAATGCTGGTGTGTTGGGCCCTCCTGGAGTTAAGCTTTCTTTGGGGCCAGAATCTCCGTAAATGGCTACTTGTAGGTGCAACCAGGCCATCTGCTTGCACAGTGCCTCCAGAATAGAGAGAGCTATGAGAGACACCAACAAGTTAGAGCAGGATAAATAACATCAGCAAACGTTTAGAAATTCTACCTATACACTTGGAGAGAAATTCCTCCCACATCCTCAACACAGATGCAGATTCATGTTCAGAACCATCTGATCGTCTTATATCCTTTGGTCAATAAAACATTTAAACTGAAGAGGGAGGGAGAGAGTTAAAAGGGGAAAGCAAATACACATTTGTTGCAAAACCGGAGACCATTAATACTAACAAAGTTCTAAGTGCCTCCTTGTAAAGAAAAGTACTTCTTTCTGAGTAGGTATAAGGTCAAGGAGTAGGTCCGGTCGTAAACACAATCAGAACAAAAAATTAAGAGAATTCAAAGAAGGGCAACAGGGTATTGCTAACAAAGACAAAAGTGGAAATAAAATACCTTGCCGGGTTTCCTTTGCTAAGGAAATGCATGAATTGACAAAAGATTCCAAGACTTTCTTTCACTTTCTAGTCTTGCAAACATTTAGGAAACTGACAATCGTGGGAAGGAGAAAGAAACAAGGGGACAAGGTCCATGCAAGTGAAGTTATGGAAGGAGAAAAGGATTAAAATGGGAGCAAGAAGCATACATTTGCAAAGCTAAAAGAGGACTGTGAAATAAAAACAGCCCTGCTTTGTTAATCCCAATAATGACATCTAGCCATACCAGATACTCTCTAAACTAATTATTTTTATTTTATATCTTGAAACAGAATAAAGTAAAAAAAAAAAAGGGGGGGGGGGCAACTTGGCAGGAGCAACTATACTACAGGATACTCTGTTGGTGGCATGAAAAAAATTTTTCCAAGCTGAGCCCTTATAGCCCAATTTTATTTTAGTGGACATTTGAAAGAAATTTTTTTAAATGAGATTTTTTTTTCCTACTAGATTAGCAAAGATTTTTTTTTTTTTAAACAGCCAATTTAGTACTGGAGAAGTCTGAAGAAAAAAATAAGTCACTCTCATGAATTATTATTAAACTTGTAAATTAGTACCCTTTTTGGTGTAGAATTTGGCAATATGTATCAAAATGCAAAACACACATATCCAACTATCTGCAATTTCCCCCTTTAATTATTTATGCTAAGGTAATCATGGCATTAAGTACTTAAAAATGAGCACATAAGGAAATTTATTAAACCAATGTTTTACTTACAAAATTTAAATACAACCTGACATTCATCCTGGAGAGTAAGTAGATTATAGTATATACATTAAACATGTCCTATGTGGTCATTAAAACTGATGGTAAGTCAGAGAAAGACAAGTACCACAAAATTTCATTCACATGTGAAATTTAATGAATTGGACTAATAAACAAAATAGAGCTAGACTCATAGACAAAGAGCAGGCAGGCAGCTCTGGTGGGAGAGTTTTTTTGGGGAGAGGATGGACATGGACAAGAGTGTGGTGACTGTGGGGGATAAAGGGAGGAGCACAGTTGAAGGTGGAAGAAGGGATAAATGGTGTTGGAAAAAATAAAATAAAAATAATT
>PVJC01053045.1:0-10956 GCA_004026665.1 Murina feae
ACTTGGGGGGGGGGGTCCCTCAGCCCAGCCTGTGCCCTCTTACAGTCTGGGACCCCTCAGGGGATGTCCACCTGCTGGCTTAAGCATGCTCCCTGGGATATCAGCCCTAAGCTGGCAGTCAGACATCCCTCTGGCAGCCTGGGAGCCCTCGGGGGGTGTCCAACTGATGGCTTAGGCCCTCTCCTCCCTTGGGGGGAGAGGGCCTAAGTCATCAGTCGGACATCCTTAGCACTGCTGCGGAGGCAGGAGAGGCTCTTGCCACTGCTGTTGTGCTTGCAGTCATCAGCCCAGCTTGTGGCTGAGCAGAGCTCCCCCTGTGGGAGCACACTGACCACCAGGGGGCAGCTCCGACATTGAGTGTCTGCCCCCTGGAGGTCAGTGTGTGTCATAGCGACTGGTCGTTCCTGATCATTCTGCTGTTAGGGTCAATTTGCATATTATCCTTTTATTATATAGGATGGATGAATGGATAAACAAAATGTGGTATCTAATATAATAAAAGAGTAATATGCAAATTGACCATCACCCGAAACACCTAAGCCACGTCCACCAGCCAAGCCACGCCTCTCAGCCAATCACAGTGGCTGTATGCAAATTAACCCAGCCAAGATGGAGGCTGGCAGGGCGACTCTGCACTGGGAGCCTCTGCGGCCAGCACAGCTGTGCCAGGTGTGTCAGCTCAGTGGGGGGGGTCCGGCCTGGGGCCTCCTCAGGGCATCTAGGAGCACCCGTCCCGGGTCCACTGCCTGGTTCCGCCCCCTGGGGGCCTCCGCGGGGTGTGCGGGAGCACGGGGTCCTCTGTGGGGCATGCAGGAGCAGCCATCCTGGGTCCACTGCCTGGCTCTGCCCCGGGGGCCTCCACAGGGTGTGCGGGAGTGTCTGCTGCACAATGCGGAGCATCCGAAGCCAGTCTGCTGCCCGGCTCCACCCTGGGTATGTTCGCTCAGCAGCAGGGCCCCACCGAGGGATCCTACACCAGTGTCCGTCCCTGGCTCGCCACCCAGCTCTGCGCCAGGTGTGTCCCCTCAGCAGTGGGAGCCCACCAGGCATGTGCAATTGTGGGCCCTCCAGTGGGAAATGTCCAGGCCTGCACTTACCAGCCCTCCCACCCCCCAGTGCACGAACCCTGAAGGAGCTGTGAACAGCCTGAAAATGGCCCTCAGCCCCTCACCCAGGCTGGCCAGGCACGCCAGCAGGTGGACATCCCCCCTCCCCCCCAAGGTGTCCCAGACTGCAAGAGGGCACAGGCCGGGCTGAGGGATGCCCCCCCCCCGAGTGCACAAATTTTTGTGCACCTGGCCCCTAATATATATGTACAATGTAATATTTTTTAAAAATATTTTTTCATTGATTTCAGAGAGGAAGGGAGAGGGAGATAGAAACATCAATGATAAGAGAGAATCACTGATCAGCTGCCTCCTGCATGCCCCCTACTGGGGATCAAGCCCACACCCTGGGTATTATGTGCCTTTGACTGGAATCGAACCCTGGATCTTTCAGTCCATAGGCCAACAATCTATCCACTGAGCCAAATCTGCCAAGGCCAATGCAATATTATTAATCCTTAAAAGAAAAGAAAATTCTGACACATACTACAACATGGATAAACTTTGAAAACATTAAGCTAAGTGAAATAAACCAAACACAAAAGGATATATGTTGCCTGATTCTACTTTTATGAGGTACCTAGAATAGTCAAATTCATACAGACAGAAAGAATAATTTACCAGGGGCTGGATTATAGGAAGTCGCTGTTTAACAGTTACAAATTTTCAGTTTTGAATTATGAAAAACAATGCAAATGTACTTAATGATACTGGATTGTACACTTAAAAAGGGTAAAAAGTGGTAAATTTTATATTACAAATATTCTACCACAATCTGAAAAACAAGCAATAAAAGCATAGATCAAGAATTCAAAAATGGTTATCTTTTGTAAGAATATGGTCTCACCAAACTTTGAATCTATTTGTTGGATAATTTTACTATAAAAACATATAACTGCATTATAAAATTATAATAAAGAATTAAATCAAAATTTGTTTAATAAACTTGAATATCATTTTTTTTAAAAAGAATTAAATCAAGGTGGAAAATATCTCTAAAAATTAAGCCATATGAAACAAATGAATCTAACCAAATATCAAGTTAGTGACTTAAAGTCAGAGAAAGATAAATGTCACATGATCTCACTCATATGTGGAAACTAATCAACAAAACAAACTGATGAACTGAGTGGATCCAGAGACATGGAAGCATGGAACAGAGGGAAGGCGGGGGAGGGTGGGTGGGAAGCAATCAACCAAAGACCTTGTATGCATATATGCATAACCCATGGACCATGGATGCAGACAGTGGAGTGGTGAGGGCTTGGGATGGAGGTGGGGGTGGGCTGGAGGGGATAGATGGGGGGAAGAAAGGGGACATATGTAATTCTTTCAACAATAAAGATTTTTTAAAAATAGTTTGTGACTTGCCCTAGCCAGTTTGGCTCAGTGGATAGAGCACAGATCTGCGAACTGAAAGGTCCCAGGTTTGATTCTGGTCAAGGGCCCATGCCTGGGTTTTGGGCTCAATCCCCAGTAGAGGATGTGCTGTAGGCAGCCAATCAATTATTCCCTCTCATCATTGATGTTTTTTTTATCTCTCTCCCTCTCCTTTCCTCTCTGAAATCAATAAAAAAATATATTTATTTTTTTAAAAAGTTAGTGACTTAACTACAGAATGGGGAATTATTTCACATGACTTTAAAACACAGTGATTTGATTGTCTTTTCCTGTTACCAGAATAGGGACCTGGCCCTGTAGTGTGTGGGTTCTTAACTTCATGCAGGAAATATTTCACAACATGAGTCCAGGTGATTTTTAGAGTATGTTTATTAAAGCTGGGGACAGTGAAGCAAGGAAGGGCCTAGGATAACAGGAGAGAAAATAGGTGGGGAAATGAGCCTAGGCTGGGCAGCTTTGGCTCACTTAAAAAGTCAGAGGAAAGGGAGCTTGGGGACAGGTTCAGAGGGTTTGCTCAGGAGGAACTTCAGCTGCTCATTGCTGCTCTGTCTGCAAGCCTTGAGGGTTCTCTTAGAATTTAGAAGATGCATGCCTGAGGGTGAAGAGGAAGAGGAGGGTGATGAGAAAGGCAATGTGGGCCTGCTCCTGGGAGGGAGAGTGGGGTGGGACCTTCGTTCTGAGGGGTTTTAAAAGCTGGAAGTTTAGAGGAGGTCTCAAAGGAGGACCTCAATAGAATATTCATCAGTTTTATGCTGATATGCCAAAATGAGATTTATTCCCTTAACTTCATCTGTCCTTGGGAGTGGTTGGCAAATGGCACTAATTGGATTTCTGCTATCTGTCTCCCTGGTATATGGGACGGTGCTCAACCAACTGAGCTACACCGGCAAGGACAGGGTTCTTTTTTGTTTTTAAATAAATGGATGTTGGATTTTGTCTAATTCTTATTCAGCATCCACTTACTGAGATGATCATATTTTTTTTCCCCTTCCTTCTATTACTATGGTGAATTGGATTCATTGCCCTTTGGATATGAAACTAATTTTGCATTCCTGAGTTAAACTGCAGTTTGTTTATATTTTAAAGCAGGAATTCTGAACGCAAGGCTCTGGAAAGCATAGGGTATTCATAGATGATTCTCATGGACTGGAGAACTTCCTGGTGTTGTATGCAGAATTCTGTGTGAATTTGCTCATGGTAGATTGTTTCCAAAGATAGCCACCAACCATTTTTCTCATCCCTGTAGGTACAAAGTACTTTTCCCATCAAACGGTAGAGTATATTCCTCTCTCCTTAAATCTCAGTTGGCCTTATAATTGCTTTGACTAATAGAATTGACATAGAGAATTTTTGCCGGATCCAGGTCAAGCCCTTAAGAAGCCTGGCAGCTTGTTTTCATTCAGAGAGGTTATGTGGAAATGAACCAGGGCACCCCACCCTACAGTTAAACAAAGCCCTCAGACATGTGAGTTCAAATATCCTAGGCATTCCAGCCCCAGCTGATCCCAGCTGAATGCAACTGCATGAGTGAACCAGATGACACCATATGGAACAAAAGAACTGTACATAATCCATGGAATTATAAGAATAAATAATCATTGTTTTAAGCCAGTAAGTTTTGGGGTGGTTTGCTACATACCAATAGATAACTAAAACAAGACTTACACATACGTGTGGAGAGATTTTTCATTAGATTCTCCAAAACAGTTAAAACCACTAGAGAACCGAAACACTGTAAATTCTTTTTTGTTTTATTGAATTAATAAATCTTTATTGTTCAGATTATTACAGTTGTTCCTCTTTTTCCCCCCATAGCTCCCCTCCACCTGGTTCCCACCCCACCCCCTGTCCTTACCCATCCCCCACTGTCCTCATCCATAGGTGTATGATTTTTGCCCAGTCTTTTCCCACACCTCCCATACCCCTTTTCCCCCGAGAATGGTCAGTTCACTCCCTTTCTATGCCCCTGATTCTGATTCTACTCTATTTACCAGTTTACTGTTTGTCAGATTTTTTATTAACTTGATTTTTAGATTCACTTGTTAATAGATATGTATTTGTTGTCATTTTGTTGTTCATAATTTTTATCTTTACCTTTTTCTTCTTCCTCTTCTTAAAGAATACCCTTCAGCATTTCATCTAAGACTGGTTTGGTGGTGATGAACTCCTTTAGCTTTTTCTTATCTGTGAAGCTCTTTATCTGACCTTCAATTCTAAATGATAGCCTTGGTGGGTAGAGTAATTTTGATTGTAGGTTCTTGCTATTTATGACTTTGAATATTTCTTGCCACTCCCTTCTGGCTGCATGGTTTCTGTTGAGAAATCAGCTGACAGTCAGTCATATGGGTACTCCCTTGTAGGTAACTAACTGTTTTTCTCTTGCTGCTTTTAAGATTCTCTCTTCATCTTTTGTCCTTGGCATTTTAATTATGATGTGTCTTGGTGTGATCCTCTTTGGATTCCTTCTGTTTGGAATTCTCTGTGCTTCCTGGACTTGGAAGTCTATTTCTTTCACCAGGCAGGGAAGTTTTCTGTCATTGTTTCTTCAAATAGGCTTTCAATATCTTGCTCTCTCTCTTCTTCTGGCACCCCTTATAATTCAAATGTTGGTACACTTGAAGTTGTCCCAGAGGCTCCTTGCACTATCTTCATATTTTTGGATTCTTTTTTTCTTTTGCTTCTTTGGTTGGGTGTTTTTTGCTTCTTCATATTTCAAATCTTTGACTTGATTCTTGGGATCCTCTAGTCTGCTGTTGGATCTCTGTATATTATTCTTTATTTCAGTCAATGTATGATTAATTTCTAATTGGTCCTTTTTCATATCCTTGAGGGTCTCAGTGTATTTCTCAGAGGTTTCTAGAAGATTCTTGAGTCATCTTATAATCCTGATTTTGAACTCTATATACAGTCGTTTGCTTTCCTCCATTTCTTTCATTTGTGACCTGTTTCTTTGTGTCCGCATTTTGGCTGCTTCCCTGTGGTGACAGAGTGGTTTTCTGTGCTAGGTGTCCTATTGGGCCCAGTAGCTCAGTCTCCCTAATTACCTGAGGTGGACACTCTTGGTGTGCCCCTTTATGGGCTGTGTGCATAGTCTTGTTGTAGTTAAGCCTTGATTGCTGTTGGTATCACTGGGAGGAATTGACCTCCAGGCCAATTGGCTGTGAGGACCAGTTTTGTCTATGATGGGAGAACTTGTGTGCTGGAGACACCCTTTATGGGGCAGGACTTGTTTCAATGGAGCTTTGGCGCTCAATAAGTCTGCCCCTTGAGTGTGTCTCTTATGGATGTGAAGAGTTGTAATCTGGATGGTCACACTCTAACCACTGGGTACACTGGCTTTTGGAGCTCCAAGGAGGTGCAAAGTCAGCCATTGCCTGAGGCCACCCAGCAAGAGCTACAGAGAGATCTGCAGATTCCTCCTCTTTGTTTGGAGTTTGGAGATGCCCAGCTGTGAAGCAATACAGACTGCTGAAGAGCCTTAGGCTTTCTTTTGAAAGCTCTGGGATGCTCTGACCCAGCTACAGTTTGACAGGTTTTTAGGCAGAGAAAGGCCAGGCCATTCATATGCAAAAGCCTCTGGGCACAGATTGGGTGGGTGGGGCTGTAAATTGGGTGGGGCGGGGTCTCAGGGAATCACCAGGGCAGAGCAAACCGCAATGGCTGCCAGTCTTCTTTGCCTTAGAGAGGTCCCAGGGTCTGTGTCCCGTGGCCCGTGCAGGAACAATGAACACTGCAAGCATCTCTGCGAGAAAGCAGTCCTCATGTTCCAGCCTGATGCCAGACAGTCCAGTTTCTCTCCGTATGAGTCTGGGTCCCCAAATTCTTGCCCAGACAGGAGTTCAGAGCAGTCAGGAGCTTGTATCTCCCTTCCAGTTGAAAAAGACAACAGTGTATTCAGCTGCCAGCCTTCATGAGTGCCTCCGTACCTCCGCACCTCTGCACCTCCTACTGGACTCAATGCACTTTTCTCTTTCCTTCTGGTTGTAGAATTTCAGCCAGCCTTCCCATGGTTCTGGATGGTATTCAGTTTGTCTTTTAGTTGTAGTTTTAATGTAGTTGTACGAGGCAGCAAGTTCAGGTGTTTACCTATGCCGCCATCTTGGTTGTCTCCTGAAAATTCTTTAGGAAATACATTCTCTTCAACTTACTATGGGGTTACATCAGTATAAACTCATCATTAAGTTGAAAATATTGTAAATCTAAAATGCATTTAATACTACATTGTAGGCCCTGGATCGCTCAGTTGGTTAGAATATCCTCCTAATATGGCAAGGTTTCTAGTTCGATTCCTGGTCAAGGCACAGTCTAGAATCAACCAATGAATGCATAAATAAGTAGAACAACAATCAATCTCTCTCCCTTTCTCTCTCCCTAAATTCAATTTTTTAGATGGTGATGGAAAAAATAAAATAAAATAAATTTGAAGTATGGTCTGAATGCATATTACGTTACAACCAACATAAAGTAGAAAAACGTAAGTTGAGATTGTCTGTATCTCATGAGTATTCCTTTTTTCAGTATTTCTGAGGGATATTAGCAGAAATGTGTTTAAGATTATAATATTTTGCCCTGTATAAGCAGAGTATAGCATTGAATTTGGCAATTAAATAAAAGGTCATATACTTTAGCAATCTAATGGGACTGACAACGTAAGGTGAAAAATGAGGAACCTTTCTGGACCATTCTTTCCCTGCTCCGAAAGCAGAACAAGTCTAGGTAGTATTTTAGGGCTAGACCAAACTCTTCACACAAAAAATATACACATGTGCATGTGAAAATATATACCCCAAAATTATAAACAGATAAATAAATGAACAAAAGCAGACCATAAAATATGGTAAAAATGTAGTAGCATACATGAACCAGCTGTATGTATTCAACTATCATCATAAATAGCACAGCCATGCCCTGGCTCAGTTGGTTAAATCATTGTCCCAATATGCCAAGGTTGCAGATTGCAACAAGCAACCAATGAATGCATAACTAATTGGAACAAAAAATTGCTATTTCTCTCTCTCCCTTCTTCTCTCTCAAAATCAAGCAATAAAAAATTTAATAAATACCACTGCGAATCATGGGAACTGCGTATAATTTGAAACTGAGTTAGAACCTAACTGGATAAAAAATGACAGGGACAGGAAAAAAAATGACTGTAACATAGGGCATGGCTTCCATATGATGAATGAGGTGGGCTAGGGCCAAGGGCTGGAAGGAGCATGACAATACTATTGACAGGTGGGGAACCTTTTTTCTACCAAGAGACATTTGGATATTTATAACATCATTTGCGAGCCATACAAAATTATCAACTTAAAAATTAGTCTGCTAGCCCTAGCCAGTTTGGCTCAGTGGATAAAGCATCAGCCTGTAGACTGAAGGGTGCCAGGTTCAATTCCATTCAAGGGCACATGCCCAGGTTGCAGGCTCAATTCCCAGTATGGTGCATGCAGGAAACAGCCAACCAATAATTTTCTCTGTCATTATTGATGTTTCTATCTCTCTCTTTCTCTCCTTTCCTCTCTGAAATCAATAAAATATATTTTTAAAAATAAACATAAAAAATTAGCCTGCTTGCCCTCGTTGGTTTGGCTCACTGGATAGAGCGTTGGCCTGCGGACTGAAGAGTCCCAGGTTCAATTCTGATCAAGGGCATATACCTTGGTTGCGGGCACATCCCCATGGGGGGGGGGTGCAGGAGGCAGCTGATTGATGCTTCTCTCTCATCGATGTTTCTGGCTCTCTATCCCTCTCCCTTCCTCTCTGTAAAAAAATCAATAAAATATATATATTTTTTAAAAATTAGCCTGCTATATTTGGCCACACATTTAATTAACTCAGTCCTAATGCTTTGGCAGGGTAAGACAAAATGATTTTGTGGACTTTATACGGCCCTCAGGCCAGATATTCTCCACCCCTGCTATAGACCAACAGTTCCAATCCAGTAAAAGACATAATGAAATAGAAGGATCTCAGATAATATGGCAAAGAGAAGCTAACCATGGAAAAAAGGCCAGGTACCCAGAAATAGTTCAAAGAGAATAAATCAAGAATGCAAGGCAAGGTCTGTGAGGCAGACTGTCTGGCTCCCATATTAGGCATTATTAGGGAAACAGCAGCTAAAAGCTCCAGTTTCCAGGATGAAGGCCAAGATATCCAAGATCTAACCTGGAGAGGGAGGCAAAACCCAGGATTCTGGAAGCATTCATAGGAATCATTGCTGTTGCATATCACAGAAGAAAGCGCCCAAGTTCAGTGACAATTTCCAGGAGAAGAGACCAAATGAGTTACATGCCAGAACTCATGGGTTTCAATCATGCTATTAGCCAGGGCTCCAATCTAATCCTATACAATAAAAGCCTAATATGCAAATCGACCCAACAGTAGAAAAACCAGTCGCTATGATGTGCACTGACTACCAGGGGGCAGATGCTCAATGCAGGAACTTCCCCCAGCCCGCAGGCCCCAGGCCAGCCAAGCGGATGCCAGCAGGGGGCCACCCCTGATCGCCCCACTGGTCACCTCCCACAGAGAGAGGTGACCAACAGTGGCAGAGGGGGGCAGGGTTGTTGAGCTGATGGTGCCAGGCCGGCCAAGGCAGGTGCCAGAAAGGGGGCCCCGAATCACCCTGCCAGTCGCCCCACAGATTGGTCCTGATTACCAGACAGATCTAGGGACCCTATCCATGCACAAAGTTCATGCACCAGGCCTCTAGTATACAAATAATAGCAGTTCCAGAAGAAAAAAGAGAACAGAAAAATAAAAGACAATACTTAAAATAATAATACAGATTGCTGGACACAAAAATACATAATAATCAACTGTATATTATATACTAAAAATAATTGGAAATTTTAACCTAAAAAAAGATATCAGCCCTAACCAGTTTGGCTCAGTGGATAGAGCGTCTGAAAGGTCCCAGGTTTGATTCCGGTCAAGGGCATGTACCTTGGCTGCAGGCACATCCCCAGTAGGTGTGCAGGAGGAAGCTGATCAATGTTTCTCTCTCATCAGTGTTTCTAATTCTCTATCTCTCTCCTTTCTTCTCTCTAAAAAATCAATAAAATATATATTTTTAAAAGCTATCATTCAGCCCAGCTGGCATGGCTCAGTGATTGAGTGTCAACCTATGAACCAGGAAGTTATAGTTCTATTCCTGGTCAGGGCACATGCCCAGGTTGTAGGCTCAGTCTCTAGTGGGAGGCATGCAGGAGGCAGTCGATCAATGATTCTCTCTCATCATTGATGTTTCTACCTCTCTCTCCCTCTCCCTTCCTCTCTGAAACCAATAAAAATATATTATTTTAAAAGATATCATTCAAAAAACATATATAAGGTGCCTAGAGATAAACATGCAAGAAATAAGGATAGGAGAACCAAGATGGCGGCATGAGGTGTGTACCTACATGCGCAGCCTCCACAACTACATTGTAGAAAAACAACTATACAGTGAAAGGCCGTCCTCCGGAACCAAGGAAGGAGAAGCTTTGCAACTAGCAATCAGGAGAAGGAGTGCATTGTGACTGGGTAGAGGCTCCCGGTGCCAAAACTGAGAGGTACGGAGGCACAGAACAGAAGTGGCGGCGTGGGTGAAAGGGCAGCAGCTGTGCCTGGATCCTAGGCTTGGAAGGAGATTATAAACTCTGGGGTTGCAATGAATGTGGTGCAGGCTTTCTGGCAACGGGGCAGAAGATCACTGGCGTTCTAGCAAAGCTGTTCGCAGTGATCACTGACGTGGAGATTCAGGGACTCAGAGGCATGCAGACCCCAGGGCTTGGAGGCTCCAGGTCCGGGAGAGGCTGCGAGTCAGCAGAGTGGCAGCCATTGCCGGTTGCTCTGCCACAGTGATTCTGAGACCACACCCTACCCCACCTACAACCCCGCCCAAGCTATGTGTCTGCCTGCCTGCAGCATAGCCTGAGGGACTACACCTGGGACAGAACTCCAAAAGCTCTAAACCCCAAACAATGAGGAGAAAGGCCTGCAGGTCTTTTCCTCCCAGTGATACCTCCCAGTGATAACTGCAACAAGACTGTGCACCCAGCCTTCAAAGGCGTACAACAAGAGTGTCCACCCCAGGTGATTGGAGAGGCTGAATCACTGGGCCATATATAGGACACCTAGCACAGAAAGCCAAAATGCAGAGACTAAGAAACAGGTCACAAAAGGCAGAAATGGAGGAAAGCAAACTATTGGATATAGAGTTCAGAACTATGCTTTTAAGATTTTTCAAGAATTTTCTAGAAGCCGCCGATAAACTTAGTAATATTATGCAGAGATCCATCACCAGACTAGAGGTTTGCAATAATCGAGTCAAAGATTTGAAACATGAAAAAGAAAAAAGCACCCAACTGGAAGAGAAAAAAGAAAAAAGAATCCAGAAGTGTGAAGATAGTGTAAGGAGCATCTGGGACAACTTTAAGCGTACCAACATCAGAATTATAGGGGTGCC
>PVJC01053046.1:0-10958 GCA_004026665.1 Murina feae
CCAAGAAGAGGTTGAGTAGTTTTGTAACTCGTGTTACTGTTTTCAGAATGACACGGTCACCATCCGGACCAGGAAGTTCATGACCAACAGACTACTTCAGAGGAAGCAAATGGTAAGGAAGGGAGGGGCACATCGAAGTTGGGTTAACTGTTCTCCTTTATCGTAGATGGGTTACATTATAATAAATACGAAACTTGACATTTCCTTTCAGGTCATTGATGTCCTTCACCCTGGGAAGGCAACAGTACCCAAGACAGAAATCCGGGAAAAACTAGCCAAAATGTATAAGACCACACCTGACGTCATCTTTGTGTTTGGATTCAGAACCCACTTCGGTGGTGGCAAGACCACTGGCTTCGGCATGATTTATGACTCCTTGGATTACGCCAAGAAAAATGAACCCAAACACAGACTTGCAAGAGTAGGTGTCTTCGTTTTGTTAGGGCTGCTGAAGACGTTTTCAGTAGCATTGTATTGTGGGTACAGTGAAAAAAGCAAGAGCAAGCAGTCGCGGGAGACGACATACAGACCTAATGAACTCTTACGGGGTTAGGAGAAGGTTTGATAAAGGAACAGGTAGAGGCTGCAGTATTTGAGGGGATAGCTTGTGAGCTGGGTCTAGAAGGGCAGGTAAAGTATTATTTCTGGGGAATAGGAGCTAGAAGTGGGGGTGAGTTTGGAAAGAGAGGTTGTTGCCAAATAAAGTGAGATCCTTTGTACCAAATGTCTGAATTTGGACTTAACTCCCATAGGTAGCCAGGAGACAGAGTAGTATCTGGGTAGTAAACTAAACTAGCAAGTAGATGACTTTGTTTTTTTAATCACCTGAGGATACTTTCCCATTGGTTTTTAGAGAGAGTGGAAAAGAGGGAACGACAGCAAAATACCAATGTGAGACAAACACATGGATTGGTTGCCTCCTGCGTGGACCAGGACCAGGGCCAGGACCAGGACCAGGACCAGTGCCTGGGCAGGGGAGGAGCCTGCAACCGACATACATGCCCTTAACTGGAATAGAACCTGGGACCCTTTGGTCTGCAGGCCAGTGCTCTATCCCCTGAGCCAAGCCGGCTGGTGCTGGATTGTTAGTAGCCAGACCGGCTAGCGCTTGATGGTTAGTTTTTATCTTTTTATATATTTTATACTGATTTCAAAGAGGAAGGGGGAGAGAGAGAGACACAGACAGACAGACATACATCAATGATGAGAGAGAATCATTGATTGGCTGCCTCCTGTACACCCCCTACTGGGGATTGAGGCTGCAACCTGGGCATGTGCCCTTGGCTGGAATCAAACCTGGGAACCTTTGGTCCACAGGCCAACACTCGATCCACTGAGCCAAACCTGCTAGGGCTGCATTGTTATTTATGTCTATCCTCTTAAGCCCCTTTTCTCCTTGCTATTAGATGAATCTTACAGAAGAGCATGAGGGAAATTATTGTGGTCTGATAGATAGATGTTGCACTCTTGACTGGGTGCTGGGAGGTGTTGAGGTGACATTGAAGCCGAGATCCTTGTAAAGATATGGAAGCAGTCTTTTAGGCAGCAGGAACAGTAAGTGCAAAAGTGGGCAGAGTAAGGAGAAGTTGATTTTAGCAGTCTCCATGGAGGGTGGGTGGAACTCATGGAAAAGGCTCCTTCGTCAGCTGGGAGTAATAAATCTGGAGATGAAATGGAAGAGACTCTGAAGAGAAGGCAAATGTTGGGGGCCTTGTTAGCTGTAGGTTCAAGGCTGGACAATAAAGAGCCGAGTCCCCTGAACTTCCGAGTGTTTAGTGGACATTGTTTCCTGTGCTGTTTGTACTCATTGTTTCTTAATTTAAGTCCCTTTCTGTTCAAGTATTAAATGCACTTGAAAAGTTGAATTTGGGGAGTTGCATTTCTTGAGCTCCAGCCTGGTCCATTTTCCTACCCGATAAGTGGGTAGTGATGTTTTGCAAATAACCTATATA
This sequence comes from Murina feae, assembly GCA_004026665.1. NCBI lineage: Eukaryota > Metazoa > Chordata > Mammalia > Chiroptera > Vespertilionidae > Murina > Murina feae. Next base: position 1,953 of record PVJC01053046.1, read on the forward strand.
TATTCCTTTCTCCTTCAGCATGGCCTGTATGAGAAGAAGAAGACCTCAAGAAAACAGAGAAAGGAACGCAAGAATAGAATGAAGAAAGTCAGGGGGACTGCAAAGGCCAATGTTGGTGCTGGCAAAAAGGTATGGTGCATCAGGGGAAATACAGAAGTGTCAACTGCAGGTCTTTAGTTTCTAGAAAAAAGGAGTTTGTTTTCTTCAATAACTTTTCTTAATGTTTCTTCCCTTCCACTACTTCTGGATTACAGAAGGTAACGTATTTTGAGAAGCTGTAGAATGTAGTATCTTAACACCACGTCAGTAGAGTAGCTTCTCCCACAGTAGCTTCGCCACAGCTCACAGACTAGCACATCGCGGGGGCCACATCGGTTCAGTGATCACCCTGGTGGGCTCCTTGCAAGCCCAGTCCGGAGTTTTCGTTTTACTAATTGGCACAGGCTCACCAGGATGCAGATCTAGTTTTCTGAGACTGAATTTAACTTTAAAGTGGACACCTGGGTTAAGCAGTTGAATCAATGTGGCCTGCCGGTGTTCTCCTGGCATGCTGGAGAGGCAGCTGAAATCTGTTGTTGACCTCTCCAGTTAGCCGAGACTTAAGTGATTTTAATGATGAGCAGCTTTTTTTTTTTTTTTTACCAGCTTTGCCTAACTAATTCTAAACAGTTGAATTAAGGTGTTGGGTTGTTAAGTTAACAAATAATCAAGTGTTCTATGAACTTTTTTTTTTTTTTTTTGCCTTTTCCGTCTTGGATTTCTTGTTCATCAGAAATGAAGTGTCTGGCAGGTACAGAGATTCTGAGCACGGTGTGGGGATGCCTCACATTCACTGAGTTTGCTTTGATGCTTTGCATGTTGGCTTTTGAACAGTTTCACTGTATGGTTTATTATAACACCATTAGAGGCCGGGTGCACACAGTTTGTGCAAGAGTAGACCTTCATTCCCCCAGCTGCCAGCACCGTCTTCCCTCTGGCACTGGGACCTGGGCTTCCCTCACAGCCCCAGCTTTGTCTGGAAGGTCATCTGGAAGGACGTCCGGTCTAACTAGCATATTACGCTTTTATTATTAAAGATTGCTATGCTTTAAGATAGTGTACTGTGAACAAAGGAAAGGTTCTAATCATGCTTATTTTGGAAACTCAAAAATGCATGTTACGGTGTGAAGTGGATATATCCTATTTGGTAGACACCCTTTAACTTCTCTTGGAAAGCTGTGTCTCAGCTACATCCGCAGGAAATGGCTTTACTTAACACAAGGCTCGGGAAGGATCCTCTCCACTTAGGAGCAATTTTTTCCTTGGGGACCTGAGAGACGTCCATTCTTTGCAGCTCTGATAATAAACTGGCCCAGGAAACTTGGCAAAGCCTCTGTCATGGGATCATCCACTCAAAGCTGCCTTTTATCATGCCATTGTTTTTTACTCAACTTTTCATTTGATATAAATTCTAAATTTGTTGAATTTTAGAAAGAGGAATGGGAAGAGAGAAAGAAACACTGATTTGTTGTTCCACTTATTTATGCATTCATTGGTTGGTTCTTATGTGTGTCCTGACCAGGAATCAAATCCAAAACCTTAGTGTATCTAGCCAACTGAGATACCTGGCCAGGACTGGTACACACACACACACACACACACACACACGTATTTCAATATTTTTATTGATTTCAGAGAGGAAGGGAGAGGTAGAGAGGGACAGAAGCATCAATGATGAGAGAGTCATTGATAGCTGCCTCTTGTATGCCCCACAGTGAGGATTGAGCATGCAACCCGGGCATGTGCTCTGACCAGAGATCAAACCATGACCTCCTGATTCATAGGTCAATGCTCAACCACTGAGCCACGCCAGCTGGGTGGATATATTTTCTTAATTAAAAATTTCTCCATATAATTGTATTTTTACATTAAAGCCTTTATGAATATACTTTCCCTACACATACTTAGTCAGAATGGTGCAGTACCCAGTTTTAAATACATTTTGCATATTTGAAGGTGTAAACCAGTTTTAACGTGGCTGAGCCTGTGCTGGGAGTAGTAGGATTCTGAAACGGGTGGTCACTGCCCCTGTGTGCTATGACCTCCCATCCTCTCCCCTAAGCCAGGCAGTAAATGTGTTCTGCCTGCACAGAACTCAGATCGCACTGACTTCCCAGCGCCATGGTTAACATTGACAAACTGCCAGAGGAGCTACTGGCCACTTACAGCCACTCTTATACCTATTTGTTGACAGAATTTCTGGAGATTGCAGAAAAGAATCAGTCAATATATTTGTCTTCTGATGTAGATCTGAAGGATGATTAACACATTCTTGTTTCTTCATTTAGCCTGAGTCTCATGTGTTAGTGCTCAGTGGTGACAGGTACAGAGAGAGGGGCTACCTGTGAGGACCCGAGCCATCACTGTTTCTACTTCAAGTTGTACTGGTGTATTTCACTGTCACTGTTCTGAAAAGCTGCCTGGAAAATGAATGCATAAAGGAGCACGTGCATTTTATTTTTACTTACTGGTTTTAGAGAGAGAGAAAGGGAGAGAAGAAAACATTAATTTGTTGGCCCATTTATCTCTGCATTCAGTAGTTGCTGCTTGTATGTGTCCTGACCGGGGATCTAACCCCCAACCTTGGTGTATCCGGATGATGCTCAATCAACTGAGCTACCCTGCAAGGGCGAGCAAGCACATACATTTTTTTACTAAAAAAAAAGAAGTCAGGCATATTAGTGTTCCTGTTATTTTAGTTTTTGTTTAGGTATTGGAATTGGTATTTGCTTTTTACCTTTTGAGTGCAATGAGTTATTTTAAATTAAGGAATTCTCATGTTTGAAGGACAGTTGAAGCATTTTTACCTTAGCTAAATTCTGCCTCTTTTAAAAAAAAAATATTTTATTGATTTAAAAAAAAATATATATTTTATTGATTTTCTACAGAGAGGAAGGGAGAGGGATAGAGAGTTAGAAACATCGATCAGCTGCCTCCTGCATACCCACCACTGGGGATGTGCCTGCAACCAAGGTACATGCCCTTGACCAGAATCGAACCTGGGCCCCTTGAGTCTGCAGGCTGACGCTCCATCCACTGAGTCAAACTGGTTCTGGCTGATTTTTTTTTTTTACAGAGAGGAAGGGAGAGAGATAGTTAGAAACATTGATGAGAGAGAAACATCGATCAGCTGCCTCCTGCACACCTCCTACTGGGGATGTGCCCACAACCAAGGTACAAGCCCTTGACCGGAATCGAACTTGAGACCCTTCAGTCCACAGGCCGACGCTCTATCCATTGAGCCAAACCAGTTAGGGCCTTTCTGCCTTTTCTAATACTAATTTGCACTACTTTTGTTAGCTGTGGATGGTGGCTTTTGAAGTATTGAGCTGAGGCAAGTTTTAAAAGACTTGCTTGATCATTTAGAGATCTTCCATTATGGTTCAATTAGACGTTAGTCTGGGATGATTACCAAGTCTGTCGATGGTGCTAGTGTATAAGGGTGCCCAGTGCAATGTTACTGGGCAGAGCAGAGGGCCCCAGGCTCAGGTATGCCTCTTTCATCTTTAAGTAGGCAGTGGCAGCCTGGGTTGGGATTACTGTTATACTGATCTCTTCATTGTGAAGTCATCACGCCACCTTGTTTGCATAAGAGCCTGAGTAATCAGGCAAGATAGTCTCAAAATTTGAAAGTAATAAAATCAGTGAGTGTGTCTAAGGAGTGTTCTATATACATTCTGCAAAGAACAGAATGATCATCTTCAAGGTATCTGATTGCATGCACTTAAATGCAGATTATTTTGGAGTTTAAAAAGGAACTATTAATGAATGTCTTCCCCTTCTTCCCTTTCCCCTTCTCCCTTCCCTGCCACTGATTCAGTGAGCTGGAGATTGAACAACAGGTATATATAATTCAAGCTTTTCATTTAGAGCACTAGACTTCATTTATTGACACAGTAATTTAAAAGTAGAGCATGCAAAATAGATGTAGAAGTAGATTTACAAATGTGCTCAAGACTTGTGTTTTAAATACTAATAGTGACATGGCTTTGTTTTTAAAAGTTAGTAATATTTAACTCATTGTTTCCTAACTTGAATGTTGTACTTCTTGATGCTTACGTTGTGTTGTGATCATACAAACCTAACGTGATTCTAGGTTACTAATAATTGTTCTGCATGAATGTCATTCATTTTCTAATGACATTGTTTGTTGACGACTTTGGACGTGAATTTTTAAAGTTTCCTTCAGCAGTTGCTAACTAATTTTTTTCTTTGATTTACAGAAGGAGTAAAGATCCTTCGGTGACTATCTGTGATGATTATGCAGATTTTCCATGAGAGGATGAATAAACTATAAGCTTCCATGTGTCTGGTGGTCTGACGTTTACTGGGAGTGTTTAGTGGGCTTGGCACGCTAAGCACCCAGTCCGGTTTGTCTTCGGACGGAAAGTATAGCGCGTAACAGGTTAAGGTTGCTGCCCAGGTTCACATGTTCCCTTAATCTAACTCACTGAAAACTTGGTGTGCTGGGTGGCATTCACCCTTCATTTAACGGCACGAAGACATCAGGTCGGGGAGCGGGCAGCGAGGAGCGCGCAGGCCCGTGTGGAGTGCTCGTTTCCCTGTTGCCGTCAGTGCAGTTGGTGTTTCTGAAACAAGACGCCTAAAATCTGATTCTTTTTTGTTCTTTCTAGACTCCCGCTTAGTTCTTGTTTCTGAAAAGATTATTTGCTGGCCTCAATGAAAATTAAAATTAGGTCACATTTTTATTTTGAGTGGGGAATTTTTTTTGTTGTTGTTAATCCACCTGAGGCTATTTTTTCCATTGGTTTTTAGAGTGAGAAAAGGGGAGATGGAAACATCAGTGTAAGAGACCCATTGATTGGTTACCTCCAGCATGCACCCCAATTAGGACCCTGGGGATCAGAACAGAAATCCTTTGGAAAAGAACCGGTGCCAGCGCGCGCCTCCGTACCTCTGCACTTTGCTTCCGCTGCTCCTCTGAGCCTCAGACTCTTCCAGTTGTAGGATTTTCACTCAGCCAGCCTTCCTGTGGGTGCGAGTGGTGTCCGTGTGTTCTTTTCGTGGTTTTTCTGAAATAGTTGTTCACGGCTGCATTTACGGTGTTTACCTTATGCCGCCATCTTGCTGTTCCTCCCAGAACAGAAATCCTTTGGTGCCTGAGTACTTTAACCACTGACCCACACCAGCCAGGGCTGTAGAGCTTTGTTATTGGGAGGTGCTCTGGGAGAGCAGTTAGTAGCCATAGCCTCTTGGGAGAAGAGAATTGTGATTCGCTCTGGCTGGGCTGGTGTGTGAAAGTCACACATTGGCTGTCTTGGTTTGTAAGCATTTTGAACATGCAGAGCATTGTGAAAGGACAGTTTTGCATAAAGATCCAGATTCATAGTCTCTTTAAATATCTGGAGATACCAGCTGGCCCTGCCTGCCTGGGGTAGTTGGTAGGGTTTACAGGTGGGCTACGAGCTTCAGGACAGGTGTCTCTGGTTCCCATGGCCACTGTTGCAGCTAGCTTGCACCCTCGTCTCCTGGGGTCTTGTGTCCCCTCTGCATGCTTCCACCTTGCCCAACCGAGTTGGCAGATCACTTGGTCCCCTGATTGGGTTTAAATTGGGGCTCCCAAGAGTACCTGCTCTGCTGACCTGACTCACTAGGTTTTGATGCCCAGATGATGCATTTTTGAAAGAAGTGCAAAGAAAGTGTGACTAGAAGCAGGGACTTGGAGAAATTCTCATTAAATTGTGGGCAATTGTGTTACTAAAGTTCAGGGTTCTTGGAGATTCAGCACTTCCTTGGCCCTGACAGTAATCAGACCATGCTGCTGTTGTCACCAGACTTTGAAATCTTCCATAAAAATGCAAGGTTGCTTTTACTAATCTTGCACATCTCCCCCTTCAACTTGCTACTCGTTGGGGAGAGGGGGCGGGGACGGGGGATGTCTGAAGCTTTAGGAGAGGTAGCAGGAGTCATTGGAGGATGGCAAGAAAAGCTAGAGGTGGTTCTGAAGAAGGCTGGAGAGTCCAGTGAAGACTGGGGTGCTTTATAGCCTTAGAACGACACCCCTGAATTCCTTTTGTAGCTGCACTTGCCAGGTTAACAGGCACCTTTTTAACACCCAGCTCTCCCTCAAAAGCTGATTATTTTGGGCTTTCCTTAAAAGCAACATCTCCCCCCCGCTCCGCCTCTTGATAGCTCTTCTTGCGTCTCCCCCTGTCCGGACTTCAACTCGTCATTAATTCCTTGCAACTTGGGCTCCTATAGTGTACTATTCTCCACCTCTGCACCAGCACACACCACCTCCCGGGTAACTGCAGTTCCTGGCCACCCTCTGCACCCGTTCCCTCCTCAGTTGTTTATCCCGCAGAGAAGGATCTTACCACAACTCATGTTTTTTCATGTTAAAACTTTGGTGATGTACCAGTACTCTTAGAATAATGACCAAAGTCTTAACCATGTCTGTTTTCCAAAAATCTGTTGCTTCCTGCAACCAAACCCTGCCTCCATGCAAAGCTGTAATGGAAAGGTGGGGGAGGGGATGGGGAAGTTGCGCTTCAGGAGCAGGTGGGGAGAAAACGGGATGACGGCAGCAGCAACCAGCCCTGTGAGTCTGCAGCACTGTTCCCTGGCAGGGCCCATCCTCCTAAGAGCCAGACTTGAGGGCTTGGGAAAAGCAACATCTTAAATGCATCATACTCTTGGAGCTGAGGCAGCTGCTCTTAACTCTATAAACTACCTCCTTTAATCTGCCATAACCCTAAGAGGTCTTAACTAGACCCATGTTGGAGAGGGTTTCAAGCCCCGCCAACTAAGTGATGGACTGCAACTGTATAACCCCAGAGTCTGTTGGGCATTTATTCATTCACTCAAATATTGAGTAGCTGTTTTCTGTAGGACATATGATGGTATAGAAGACTCATGATTTATATGCCTACTATGTGCTCAGCAAGGTGTCTGTTGCCAGGGGATCATTGAACAAGTTGTTAGATGGCCGACTGAGTTCCCCATTTATTACTGAGCTGTGTGCTAGTCCCTGTCCTGGGAGATGGATGAAAAAGCAGTCCCTCTCCTCAAAGCTCACAGTGGGTTTAGCAACTTGAAACAGTCTTAAGGCCTGGCTTCTCCTTACTAGGAAGCACCAGAGTGCATAATTGTGTTATGTCATAGGGATCCAGAGACAATCAGTGCAGGGGGCTGGGTATTGGCTGTCTTCTGAGAGAACACCAACTGGGGCAAGACACGTGATTGATCTGGACACAGGAGCAGGGGTCTCACTTGGCGCCATGAAAGATGGGAAGGAGCACGGGGCTGGGAAGAACAGGCAGGTGTGGTGTGAGGCAATACCAGTCGTTCTGCTGAGGAAAGAGGACCAGATTGGGGAGGGTGGGAACAGCGCAGGTAGGCATTTCTTATCAGTGAGCCGGAAGGCCCTGTGGTGACTGGTGGCTTCCAGCAGTTTGCACAATGCATCTCTGGTAGAAATTCCACTTCAAAAATAGACTTCAGGTCGGCTGCCAGAGTACAGAGGCATCCCACTTTGACTTGTTTGTGCTGACAAAGCAGAGGCTTTCCTGAGTTCTAGGACTCTAGTGTGAGTCCAGGGAGTGAGCAGACTCCCACACTTTCATTTGACCTTGCACGTCCACTCGCCCTTAAACATCTGTAGGCCAGATGTTGCACCAGTGAGACCCCCAGAACTACCAACTGTCCATGGTCTGGCTGGGAGATAGGGTACAAGCGAGGTTCTGGTGGGAAATGAGACAGGAGAGCTCATCAAGGAGGTGGTCAGGGAAGACCTGGTATGCCAAGGACTTCTCTCCAATAATGTGATGGAGAATTAGATGGTCAGCAATGGATTGAGAGTGTCCTTGGCACATGCTGAATTCCTCAGCATGGGAGATATTTGAGCTGCTGGGCTGCTCACCATATATGTAGGAGAGGGGATCTGCACAGGAGGTTAAGGATAGGTGAGATGGCATCCATGCAGTTTAGCTTGGCAAAAGGCTAGACTGGCATCTGGAGACCTATTTTCTGACCCCTACCCCTCCTCCAGCCAGTTAGGGTCATGGAATTGGCAAGGGACTTCCCTTTTCTGGGCCTCCATTTCCTTGTCTAGGTGAGGTACAAGGCTAGATAAGTGGTTCCCAAGCCTGGCATGTGGAGGTTTGTTCAAAATACAAACGCCTAAGGCCCCTGGTCCCAGGAACCCAAGCAGCTGAAGTTGATTGAACAACTTCCAGATTGGTATGCTGATCAGCTAGGCTAGAGAAACTGAGGAGTCTGAGGTCCCTTCTGCTTTGAGAATTGTGTGTCTCTAAGTAGGAGACCTGATCTTGGCCACAAGAAGCTGGCAAATAAACAGTGATAGTACTATTACTTCTGCTAATAAAATAGTGATGACAGCAGAATAGTTTTCTATGTGCCAGGTACTATTATCCTTATTTCATTTATTTAATTTTTAAATTTGTATTTATTTTTTAAATATTTTTAAATTGATTTCAGAGAGGAAGGGAGAGGCAGAGAGATAGAAATATCCATGATGAGAGAGAATCATTCATTGGCTGTCTCCTGCACACCCCCTCCTGGGGATCGAACATGCAGCACGGGCATGAATCCTTGACTGGAATGAAAACCAGGCCGCTTCAGTCTGCAGGCGGACGCTTTATCCACGGAATGAAACCAGCTAGGGCTCTTATCCCCATTTTATAGACAGAGATAGAGGCTCAAAGAGGTTAAGGCACTTGGTCAAAATGACACAACTTTGACATTCTGTGACACATTTCTGGACACTCGTGGAACTTCTAAGGAGCTTGTACTGAGTCTTGATGGTTGCAGAGAGATTAGCAGGGCCCCTTCTCCCAAAGGGGCCCTGAACAGGCAGCATCAGCAACTGGGAACATTTAGAAATGCAGGTTCTCAGGCCCACTCCAGAACTAATCACAAACAGGTTGGGGCCCAGCAGCCTGCATTTTAACGAGTTCTCCAGGCGATTCTGATGTGGGCTGAAGT
>PVJC01053047.1:0-10952 GCA_004026665.1 Murina feae
GCTCCTGCCGCAATGGAAAGGGCTGTTTACTCAGGTCCGTGAGTGGCGGCCGCCATGTTGGCTGGGCTAATTTGCATACAGCCGCTCTGATTGGCTGGTGGGCGTGGCTTACCCTGTCTCGGAGAAACGGTTAATTTTAATATTTCGCTTTTATAGAGTAGATAGATTTTCTTTTGGATTATGAGATATATAATAAGGCCCCACTTCTTGCGGCCACAATACAAAATATAAAACAATACTTCAGCATCCAGCAGATATAATTGGGCTTTTAAAAATATGTCCGAAACACATTTAAACACTTAGATTTTATATATATATATATATATATATATATATATATATATATATACACACACATATACACACACATATACACACACATACATACATATGCATGTGTGTGTAATCCATATATATATATGTAGTATATATAAAATATAGGCACTGCATATATACCAAAGTATAATCCTACTATACTCCTAAACTTGACAGGAAATTAAAATTTGAAGTACAGTACATGGTATTAAAGTTACATTACTTAACACTCACTTAATGAAATGGCAAATCCTATACTTCATCATTAAATCAGAAATCAATACATACAACAATAAATATAAAATTTAAATAAAAATATACACCTAAGACCTAAACACCATCATTAGCTTCAAAGGACTTTGTTGACCCACGTGTGTTGGCAAGTCAAGCAGCTAATTACTTCCACCTTTCTCAAATTATGTAGAAGTATCGCAGCTAAAATTAACAACAAATATAAACATGACACTAACTGTTAAGAAAGCAATTTACAATTAAGAAAGTGAAACAACTCCAAGCAGAGTAAAGCTGCTCTCAAACCAAGGAACTAACCTTTGTTATGCCTTTTGTGTGTTACCTTCTATAAAAACACTTTTTCTTTTCTTTGGTCAGATATGTGACTATGCAAAGTGAAACGACATGCCAGGAGTCTTACAGATGCTATTACTCCACATTCAAAAAACAAATATAACAAGTTGTCTTTCTATTAACTGCATCTCACATTCCTAAATTAATATTGCTTATTTTTCACAAGTGTGTGATGTGGGGCATGTGTGTAGAGATGGATGGTGCACTGTGAAACCAAACTAACTTTTCCTTTGGACTATACTATTCCTTGCTTCAAAACAATTCCTTCTTAGTCTATTTATTCAAGATCCCTTTGATAGGAGAAAGTTACTATATTTCAAAGTGAGATCCATTACTGCTCTTTTTTAATAACTATAATCATGCACATTAAGAATATATGTCTTTATATACAACCAGCCTTCAAGGCTGCATGCTTGCAAAGTAAAGAAATAAACATAATAATATAACCGTGGGCAAATACTTCCAAAAAAGAAGGAATTAATCACATCATTTATAGTCATACATTGTTACATACCAAAAGCAAGACTAGATTTTCAACTAAACTTCAAGATAAAAGAAATAATTATTTTGGTATATAAGTCAGTGTACAGGGTACTTTTATATTAAAGCAAGAACATTTTTGTTTAGTTGCCACCAAAATGTTTCAAGTACAGTCATATCCCTGCCACTTTTCAAATCTATATAACTGAAGAAAACTTTAAATTCTAAACAATAAGTTAAACATGGGTCTCTCAGGAACAGCATCTCTCTCATTCAGCCTTGTACACCTCAGTTGCTCAGCCTATATAAAACGTCCCAGGAATGTTGCTGAAATAAACAGAACTGTCAGCTAATACTTCCAAAGATTTAAGCTGGTCTGACCTTAGGAAAACCCTCTTAACACAATATAAAACAATAAAAGCAGAGGACTGCTGTAAAATCAACATGACTCCTGTCTGTCTAAATAGTAAATTGTCAATGACTTAAAACTCTCAGCTTTCTCCTCCAACATTCATTCCCCACGCCCCTCTCTCTCTCCTGCCAATCTTCCTCACATTGCTGCCTTCAGAAAGTACTTTAAGAGAACCTGAAACAAGGAACGAAGGACCACCTTGCCCTTCCTTAACTCCACACTGTCTCTGCCACGAAGCAGAGTCCCCTGCTCTCCTGTGTAGATATTCTGCCCTCTTAATTTTGTTTCTGCCTGCATGATAATGTCTCAAGATAGATGACGGAACATAGAGAGATGAAAATGTTGCTGTCTAGACCCACCATCTAGTGTTTATTTACAGTATCCTGAATATTAGTAACTCTTAAATCCACATCTCTGAATCTATGTCTCCCTTTGCCATAACCTTTAAAAATAAAAGTTCGAGACCTCACCTTGGCTGTCCCAAGCAGTCAAACTTTCCAAACTCCTCTTCTGAGAGACAGAAAACTTACTAGAGTAAATACTAAAAGAAGGCGTCCCCCTTTGAAACCAGTCACAGAAACTGGTGGTTTTCTTTCCGGTATTTCTCCAGGTGTCCACCACCCCCATGTTTGGTTCAGGTCTCAATGAGCACATGCTGGAACTCCAGTTTTCTTTCTGCCTTAATATTTGCGGCATTCTAAAACATCCTCCACGTAGCAAATCCATCTTTCAGCTGACCTTGGTTTGATATCTCCATGTAGAAGATTACGGAGGCTTCTGGTAATTTGAGCTCCTTTTAATTTCAAGGCCTTTTCATAATTATACTTTCTCTAAATATCCTACTCACTACCCTCAGGCCTGCTGTGTTCCACAAAAGCTTACAGTCTCTCTCCCTTTGCACTCATCTAGCTCCTTCCATATAACATCCCCTGTCTTAGCTACTGATATCACTGGAATTCAGAACTCTTCATTCAACATTCCACTCCCAAACTTCTCACACCTCAGTTTCTCCCCATCCTAAGCTCCATCCAGGTGTGTGTGTGTGGGGGGGGGGGTGTTAAAATTGTCAAAAACAGCCTGTTCATATGAATTTGAACCAATTCAAACACTCTCTATATAACTCTATCACATGCTTTAAAATCGAGGTGACATTCCATACAATCGCATTAGCTTTGGGGAAAACTTCATTACACATTATTCATGTGCTTATCCCGTATTCACTGACATACTGGTTGACCCCCTAAGAGAGGTGGTTATAGACTACACCTTCCATTGTGGGAAGGCTTTCAGTGCCTACAGGTTTGTTTGTTGTTTTTTCCCCCAAAATATTGATGAGGAGACACCTGATATGACATGTACCAGAATGAGACAAAATATGTCATTTCCATGGAAGTTGCAAAAAATTGAGAGTCAAGTGTGATATAAAATGTCACTCCATTCAATGAACACTTGCCCTGGGCCCATCCTTACCTTAGCCTGGGCTCCAGAACTTTTACAAGTTCCCAGGAGAGTGGTTTTCCCTGCAGCTTTTCCTAATATCCCCGCGCTGAGTGCCACAATTCACAACACTCTGGCTTAGCAAACTCTGCTCCCAAAGTTTACGGAAAGCATTCACGATCATCCAAGTGATGTTTATAAGGCAAGTACCAGCCAGTCCCTCGGGGCTGAAATTCAGCACCTTGACAGACCCGTCTCCACCCCCTAAGCCTTGGCTATTTACACGAAAAGGACTGGCGCCATGGTCCCCCCTCCTTTATACCTTTATCACCCCCTCTATGCAACACTCCTCTGGATGGCTACAGAAACCATCTGAAATTCGGAATTGCGCCATTAACAGTGGTGGGCGGGCTGGGTCTCCTCCCAGGGTGGCCTGGCCCAGGAGGGTAAGGGCCCTTTTTCCAACCTGCCTTGGACGGCGGCTGTCCAAAGTTTCACAGCCACAAACTTAAGCGCGGTCCCCCACCCCCGAAATGCCTGTGCCCCACTTCCATGTCCCACTCTCAGTGACGCAGCAAGAAAGCTGCAACTTTCAAACGGTACGTTGACATACTGGCCCCCATGTTCACCTAGACTCTAGGTCCTAGAGGCAGGTGGTTGTTTTCTAGCCAGTTGTTTTCACAGCTGGCCCGGCCAATCACCCTTTCTGGAAAGCGAATTTGACAGGTGAGAGATTCCTCAGTCCAGATTACACCGGGAACACCGCCCCCTCCTCCTCCCCGCAGCATCCATCTGAGCCAGACCGGGGCCTAAGGTGGAAGGGAGGGGAGCTGCAACCTGCTGAGCGGGGCCGGGGACTCTGGCGCGGGAGAGGCGCCTGGAATGAGCTGGTCCGGGGGCAGGAGGGGAGAGCCGGAACGTCTCACGGGTTGGAAGAGGCAAGAAAAGGGCAAGAGACCTGGACAATGCCCCGAGAGGGATGGACGTGGGTGAAGGGGACGCGGGCTGGAGAGAACCCAGGAATACAACATGGGGCGAGGGAGCACTGGACCCACGGAGCGCCGAGCCTGGGATGCGGCCGTCCCACTCGGAGGGCGCGCGTCCCCTGCCGCAGCTCCGGCGAGGCTGGCCCCGGGGCTGAGCGCCCGGACCCCGAAAGTTGGGGCGGCGAGGGGCGCGGGGCGGGAGCGCGCCCTGCGCGGCGGGAAGGGCCCGGGCTCACCTTCTGGTCGACGATGGAGCAAGCCATCTCGCGGACGTGCGCCAGGCTGTAGTCCCCGGCCGAGTCCTGCAGCAGCAGCACCGGCTCGCGGCTCAGGCCGATCTGCAGATGGAAGGAGATGCCCGCGGCCGGCGCAGCCCCGGGAGCCAGGAAGGGCGCGGGGCCCGGCCCCGGCATCAGCGCGGCGGCCGCCGCCGCCGCCACCGCGGCCACGGGCAGCAGCGGGCTGGGCGGCCGCAGGACCGGGGGGGTGCTCATCGCTCGGCCGGGCCGCCGAGGGCGGGGAGCAGCGGCGGAAAAGTTTGCAGCTGCGGAGCCGGGAGCCGCTGTCTCCAAGCACCAAAGGCGGAAAATCAAAACTTTCCGGGAAAAGTCCCCGCGCGGGGGCAGGACCCGGGCTGAGGCTCGGGAGGGGAAAGGGAGGAGGGCAGGCGGCCTGGCGGGAGGACTGCGCCGCCGGGAGCGCGGGCGCCGCGCGAGGGAGGCGCCGCCGCCGAGCAGCACCGCCGCGGCGGGCTCCCCGGCCGGGCGGCAGGTCAGCGCGCCGGGCGCCGGCGGGGGCGGGGCGGGCGGGGCGGGCGGGGCGGGCGGGGAGGGGCGGGGCAGGGCGAGGGGAGCTGGGGGCGGTGCTTCGGAGCCTCCACCCGGCGGGCGCGGGAACCGCAGGAGCCGCTGTGGCCGCAGGGCGCTGGGTCGCCGCCCCGCCGCCCCGCCGCCCCGGGGCTGACCCTCCCGTCACTGGTGCGGGGCTCGGGACGCGGGCGCGGGCGCGGCCCGTCGCTCCCCGCGGGACTCCAGGCGCCGGCCGGGCTGTCCGACTGCGCATTCCGGTCCCCACGGACCCACCGCCTCTTCCAAATGCCCGGGGACCGTGCGCTTCTGGAGAGGTGGTCTGCGATGGACCCGAGGACGCCGAGCCCCGCCGTGCAGGGGGCAGAACACAGGGAGAGAAAACACGGGGTCCCAGGGAACCCCTTCCATCCGGCTCCTTGTAGGAGCCCTGGGGTGTATTGCCAAAGCAGGTGGGAGGCCAAGCCACGGAAATGCGTTTAAACCTGCCTCTACTTTTTCTTTCTCTGACACACCCCGGTCCCCAAGCCCACCTCCTCCACCGCAGCTCCCAAGACACCAGACGCGTACAAGTGGCTGGATTCAAAGAACCTCTTTTTGTTGTTGTTGGGCGGGGGGGGGGGGGGGGGCGTTGTCTCCATAAAGGCAGGAGGAAACACTAATGCGGCCTCTTTCCCGTATCTTCTGTGTCTGGAGCTTCTAGGCCTGGACCCTCAGAAACTTTTCTTCCCCCTTCTGTCACTCCAGAGCGGGCTTTGCAGGAGTGGTGCTCCCAGCTCCACCCAGCGCCCCCTCCGTGGCTGGGCACCATCGCCCTACTTTTGAAGGGGGTGGGAGGTAGGGGGTGTCTCCCAGGCCTGGAAGATGAGTGCTCATCATCTCCCCACTAGGACAGGCTTCCTGATGGTGAGGACCCGACCTCAGAAGGACCCGCTAGGTGTAAGGCTCCACCACACGTGGTCTGCTACCTGTCACCTTCAAGGCATGTTTGATTCTTCATTTTGAAGTGGGTTAAGCAAATCGGTAGCCAGCCGTGCTGCCTGTTTTCCTGCTTCCCTTACTCGGGCACACACGGGCATCCCCCAGAAAGCCATTGTATGTTACGTTTTATTTTGTTCTGTTTTGTTTGTTTGTTTGTTTATGTCTTGACCTCAGGTCCTGGCCCAGAACAAGACACCACAAGGTAGTTTTCCCTTAGAGTTCATTCCCAGGGTCTGTGTTGTGTTACTCACTGCTGTGGAAGGGATTTGAGTGTATTCTGCCTGTGTTTGATGTGAGAAGATCTACATGTGTGTGTTGTGTTTTCCCCCCTTACTTCTGAAAACTACCTTGCAATGCCTTGTTCTAGGTCAGGACCTGAGGTCAAGATATGAACAAGCAAAATATAACAATTTCGTTCTTATGTGCCAGATTTGACTAAGCTAGGAGAATGATGGAAATATTCATGATGCGATGCTCTTCTGATTCTCTAGGAAGTGTTTTTTTGAATGACAGAAAAGGTTCCTTTTTTTTCAAAATTGGAATAAAATCAGTATGCCCACAGTTTCCTACTTCCAGAAGACAAAAATTCTGCTGGTCAATGTGCAAGATACTTACAAAGCTAGTTTGGCTTAAGGTTCAGGAGAACTGAAGACTTTAATGTTTGTAGATACCACGGTGAGGTATTAAGGCCTTCTCTGCGGGCACTAGAGTGCACCAGGTATGCAGCTGTGAAGATGGACATGTTTTCTGCCATAACATTAAAAAGGAAAACAATACATAAGATTATTTCTGATAATCATAATTACAATGTATAAAAATAATGCAATACTAACAAGAGCAACTTGTGGGGGAGAGGGGGGAGAAAGGGGCTCTATTTTGAAAGAAATTTAGGGATGAGAGAAGGTTTTCACTGAGTTTACATTTGAGCCAAACCTGATGATAGAAGGGAGCCAGCCTGAATAAGATCTGGGGGGATTAACACTCTAGGTATTGGGAACAGCTGGTACAAAGAGGCTCACACAAGAAGTACTTGCCATTTTCAAGGCACGGAAAAAGCAGGGCAAATGCCTGAGATGAAGTCAGAGGCTTGGTAGAAGCCAGATGACAGAGGGTCTCGAAAGCCATGGTAAAGTTTTTATTCTATTCTTAGTGCTCTGCCAGCCAATTCATTAGAAGATTTTAAACCAGAGACCTATAAGGTTTAATTAATATTTTTAAAAGACAATTCTCTCCCCAAGTGAATCCAAGCAGATGACCGAGGCAGAGGCGATAGGGAAGAAAAGGATTTCTGCTTTGACCCTGTTGAGTTTGAGATGCCATTAGCCGTTCAACCTAGAAATAACTCCTGGAACTTGAGAGCCCAAAATTTAGTAAAGAGAGAAGGACCAGGAATACATTTGGATGGAAATTATCAGTGTGCAGGTATTTCTAAGTGAGATTAGATGATATATTTAGAAAGAAGGGACTTAAGGCATTCATCGGTTATATGAGACGGGAACTTACATGCTCTCCTTAGGAAGAAATAAACTGTGTAAATAACTGCTTCTTATATTCTGATTTTTTTAATAGCATGAAACATTCTTATAGAGTATTAGAAATAGTTAAGAAAGAAGCAAGGGTAGGGGAGAGAATCCTAAAGAAGCTCTGGAGAATTAAAATTATTTTTAAGAAGCTGTTGAGTTACTAAATGTAAAAGAGTGAATAAAGAGAAACAAGAAGGAAAAAAAAAATCTCGAAACTAATGGAGCCCCCCAGAACAAGTAAAACATTTTCATGGTGTTCATTATTGCCGTTTCTAAAGTAGACATCTGAGATTTGACAATTTGCAAACTACTATCCACTTTGCTGAATCACAAGAGAATGACGATAGATAATACCTGAAAGAAACATGTATCTCTGGTATGACTTGACTTTATACCTAGAAAATTGAAGGATTTGAGAGAATTCAGTAATTTTAATGCCCTGGATGTTTAAACTTAGGAGAGAAAAAAAGAATTTAGAAAGCTAATAGCAGCTTATAAATTACTAGAGGTCCGGTGCATGAAATTCGTGCACGGGCAGGGTCCCTAGGCCTGGCTGGTGATCAGGGCCAACCTGTGGGGCAACCAGTGGGACGATTGAGGGGCCCCACTGGCACTCACCGTGGCTAGCCTGGCACCACCTGCTTGCTGGCCCTGCCATTGCTGCTGGTCACCTCCCTCTGCAGGGAGACTGGTGGGGTGATATCGGGGGGCTCCTGCTGGCACCCACCTTGGCTGGCCTGGGGCCTGCAGGCAGGAGACAGAAGATGCATTGAGCATCTTCCTCCTGGTGGTCAGTGTGCATCATAGCAACCAGTCGTTCTGCTGGTCATTCTGCCATTCGGTTGATTTGCATATTAGCATACTAGGCTTTTATTATATAGGATATTCATGAAATTGTATTTTATTTTTTGAATAATGGCTAACATTACTGAAATAATGGACTTCTGGCAGTGGTTGGGAATACCGCCTTAGAAAGAAGGTTCAAGTTTCAATTCCCTAATTAAGACTCTGAAAATGTATTTGGGTATGCAAAAATATGTGTAAGTATTAGAGCAATTTAAAAAGATGAATGATAATCTCATTGGATGTTTTTCAAAAGAGGGTTGGATGTTAAAATAATTTTGGAAATAACTGCCTAAACTTTATTTTTCTTGTATGGCTTATAAATTAGCACTTATAGACACTGAGAAGTTCTTTACAAAAGTTTTTTATTTTTTCATTTAACTCACTACTTTTCAGACATTTTTTTACCTCAAAACCCCACTCATTTTGTTGTTGCTGTTTTTTGTCATGTAGCCTTTCTTAAACTATCATATAGCTAATGTTCCACAGAACACATTTTGTGAATGGTGTATTATATGACAAAAGTAAAAGAATTTAGGTTAAAGTTGAAGATAAAGAAAATTGCTCAGAAATTAAAACAAATACTCTGAAGAAAAGCATGAATGTAGAACAGGTGCATAATATTGAGACTGTCCAGTAATTCACAATTAATAATCAGAAGATTCAGAATAGCTTCATTTGAATGGGAGTCAGCATAGGAGCATTATATGCTTTGTCCAGATGACGTTAACAGCAGAGAAAAAAGTGAATAGAAAACATGTGCAATCTATGACTGCAAGGATGATATCCTTTGGCAGAACCGTTTTACAGCCTGACAAACTGAGGGCCAGAGAAATTATATACCAATGTGGAAATCAGAAATTTGAAGGAGAAAGTGTGATCAGTCCCTGGATGTACTCCTTTTTTATATGATTGAGCATTAGAAGTTGTAAGCATGACAGTAAAAATAATGGATGGATGGATGATAGATGATTTGTGCATATGATAAACATTTTATATTGTTGTTTGTTTGCTTCAGAGTGTTCATTAACCATACTCTGTAAAACTAGGTTAAATAAGAATAATCTCACCAAACTGGTGCAACAGAAAAATAAGATATTATTGGAGACATCAACCATACAGACATCAGCCAAAATCTCCTGCTAAAACTTGAGCATGTGACCAAATTTTGCCATATCTTGCTGATAACTTCATGGAAAATAAAGGAAAAAAGAAGTGAACTTTAGAGGTTAATTTTCACCAAAAGAAAAATGTATTCTTTAATAAAACAGGTTTCAAAAATTCAAAAGCAACACAGGTATAATCTTAGAGTCGGAGACCCCCAAACAAGAGACCTTCAAAGACTGGCTTTCAAATATGAAATCACAAATTATCCAGGTGAGGAATAGATTCAGACACCAGTGTGACCACACTTTAAATTCTGGATAAGTACAAATCTGCAAAGAGAATGAGCAAAAATAGACCTAAACTATACAAGCCAGAGTAAATAAAAATAAAGGTTATTTTAAACTAAAAACTACATGTATTAGCTAGATATAAGAATACTAAGTGTTTAAACACATTACTCCTAAATAATTACTTTTTAGTCAATAATTGAATTTTTCATTTTAATTTTTATGTATTCAAGGTTAAACATCTCAATGTGCTTATGATCACTACTAGTGTGTCTTCTTTTTTCAATATTATATTCAAAGTTACTTAAATGTTTACATATTGAATATTCCTTTTCTACTTATTAATAAATAAGAGACTATTGTATACAAAGAATGTTACTCTTTTGTTATATATAAAAGGCAAGTACCTTTTATCATTTATCTCAATGTTTTATGGGATTATAGCTTTCAAGCTTCTTTAGAAATATCTTTTTTGTGCCTTCATATTGCTTGGAAATGTATTTCCTATTCTGAGTTCAGAAAAATATCCATTCATAGTTTTCATTTTCCATTATTACTCTTACTATTATTTTGTTTTTAAGAACTTAAATCAATCTGATTGTATCTATTGATTTCTAGATATTTTTTTCTAAAAATTCAGTTGTCTCACTTATTGGAGGATATGTTTATTTGCTTTCATATTCATCAGTGGGCCAGAAGAAAGAGATCCAGCTTCCAATGTTTAGCTAGAAGTTTTAAAAAGTATTCTTTAACCCATATTTTTCTAATTTTATATATATATATATATATATATATAAAATTAGAAATATATATATATTTGAAATCACATATATATATTTCTAATAAATATATATATATACTAGGGGCCCAGTGCACAAAAATTTGTGCACTCGGGGTGGAGGGAGTCCCTCAGCCCGGCCTGTGCCCTCTCACAGTCTGGGACCCCTCAGTGGATGTCCTATGATGGCCCCAGTCTGCCAGGCGCCTTTTGTGTGTGTGTGTGTCACCACTGGGGACCTGCCCCCAGCTGCATCTGAGGCTTGGAGCAGTCCTCCTGTGTGTGTCTACCTGCTGGGGGCCTGCCCCCAGGCACACCGTGGAGGCTTGGAGCAGGCACCCCCTCTATGTTGATCTCTCAGACTCTTGCCCTCCCCAGCATGTTGTTCTCTTTTTTGAGCTGTGACCAGGGC
>PVJC01053048.1:0-10956 GCA_004026665.1 Murina feae
CGGCACCGGGAAGTGGGAAAGGAAGGCAGCAGGGGACGGGTGAGTGGGAAAGAGTTGGCGGCCTGCTTGGCGGCTTCCCAGGTCCCTTCTGGGGATCAGGGAGCAGGAAAAGGCTGGCCTGACCACGAGGCAGGGTTTTCCCTGCTTTCTGGTGGCTGGAGGAAGATGGGCAGTAGGCAAGCTTGGGAGGCAGGCAGCATCCAGCCCTGGTCACAGCTCAAAAAAGAGAACAACATGCAGGGGAGGGCAAGAGTCTGAGAGATCAACATAGAGGGGGTGCCTGCTCCAAGCCTCCACGGTGTGCCTGGGGGCAGGCCCCCGGCAGGTAGACACACACCGGAGGACTGCTCCGAGCCTCAGATGCGGCTGGGGGCAGGTCCCCAGTGGCCACACACACACACACATACACACACACCCACACAAAAGGCGCCTGGCAGACTGGGGCCATCATAGGACATCCACTGAGGGGTCCCAGGCTGTGAGAGGGCACAAGCCGGGCTGAGGGACTCCCTCCACCCCGAGTGCACAAATTTTTGTGCACCGGGCCCCTAGTCAACTATAATAGAAAATAGTTTAATCATCAGCAAACAATAGTTATCTTCTATCCACCTACTGGGAAAAATTAAAATTTGAAAATTTAAATCACTGTACACTTCAAGCAGCACTTAGCCCTGCACCATCAACATGACATATCATCCCCTTGGAAATTACATTTTACTCTCAAGAGTCATCTCTTCATTGGCTAAGAAAGAGTCAGTGAAATTTCCCTCTGAGGAGCAACCCTTCACAGAAACAAGTTTTACTGGTTAAGCAGCACATTATCTGTATTAACTTTCTGGGCTGCTGTAACAAATGACCACACACGTGGGTTAAAATAACAGGAATTTATTCTCTCAGTTCTGAAGGCTCTAAAGCAGAATTCTTCCTTGCCTTTTCCAGCTTCTGGTGGCTCTCCTTGGTTAGTGACAGAATAACTCCAATCTCTGCCTCAGTCCTCACATGGTCTTCTGTGTTTTTTTGTCAAATACCTCTCTTTTTTCATTTCTAAGGATATCTGCCACTGTATGTAGGGCTCCAAAGGGTCGCAGGTTTGATCCCAGGGAGGCAACCAGTCCATGTGTCTCTCTCACATTGATGTTTCTCTCTGTCTCCCCCCTTCCTTCCACTCTCCCTAAAAATCAATGGAAAAATATCCTCAGGTAAGGATTTTTTTTTTTAAAGAAAAAAGCTCTTCAAATCTTTAGCATGCATAGATAGAGCATTTCAAATTAGCAAAGAAATATGCAATACTATTTACTGTATAATTAGTTTTCATCCCATTACTTGTGATATGTCCCTTGAATTTCCTTCTAAGTATAACAGTTTGTGACTTCAAAAACTGTTTTGCTTTTTTTGAATATGATAGCTATCCTTGTGATATTATTTACCTAAGTTAGAATAACTTTGTTTTTGACATTATTTACTTACATTGTTAAAAAATATGTATATATGTGTATAAAATTTGAGAAATTTTTAAAAATGGAATAGTCTTTTTCAATAGACCTTAGGGAAGAAGAGAGGGAGGGAGGGAGAGAAACATCAATGTGGGAGACTTACATCAATTGGGGATGGAACCTGCAACCAAGGCATGTGCCCTGATGGGGAATGGAATGAACCCACAACCTCCTGGTGCGCGGGACAATGCTCCTACCAACTGAGCCACACCAGCCAGGGCTGCAATATGAGAATTTTAAAAGATCTTATAATAAAAATTTTATTTTTTCTTCTTAGATAAAAAATAAGGCACGTGTGAGGTAATTACTCATGGTGGTAGTGTAGGTAGGCAGCTAGATATTAATAAAAGGAGGAAGCAAAGGGAAGCATAATAAATCTCGGAGAATGAGCCTCACCAGGAAGCTACAGCTTCACGCACCCCAGGGTTGTCGCTGGAGAAGGTGAGGTATAGACGTGCACAATAGAAGTAAAAATGAAGCAGGGGGAAGTGCTTGACTACAGAGGCCTATCAATCTAACCTGGGAAAGGGATCAATTGGCTAGATGGTGGATCCATCAGAAGCACAGGAAAGCTTGGGAAGTTGATTGGTTATTTCGAAAAATCACCTGTTCCTTCCCAAGCCCGAGATGACGTGAACCCAGGGGAAAAGAGTTCTCTCTCGTGCTCAGTAACCCCCGCTGGCCCCATTCATTCACGTGTTCTCTCCATAGTAACCATGGGCCCTCGCAGCCGGGTGGCCATCCAAATGCAGGCTCCAGCAGGAGCCTGGATACCGTAGCACAGCAATGGACTGAAGCCAGGAACACAAGCAAAGCTAACCAGATGGTACAAAAGACTGGACTGAGCTGACAGATTTTTCTTTCAATATTTTAAAGCTGTTTCTCCACTGACTTTTCATTTGCATCATTTCCAACAAGAAATCTCATGTCACCCCTGTCTTCGTTCTACCATACTTAACATGGTCTTCGTTCTTTGGCTACTTTTAAAATTTTTATCTTTTTCACTGGTTTTAAGAAATTTGTTTATGACATGTCGTGGTATAGTTTTCATCATGTTTCTTGGGCTATGAGATTATTAAAATTCTTTGAACTATGAGTTTATAGTTTTCATCAAATTTGGAAAATATTTGGCCATTATTTCCTCAAATATTCTTTCTGTTTCCCTCTCTCTCCTCTCCTTTGGCCACTTAAAGTGATCCCATAGCTCCATTGAATTCCATTTTGGGTAGTTTGTGCTGCTATGTCTTCAAGTCCACTGGTCTTATCCAGGGTGATTTTCATTTTAGACAGCATAGTTTTCATCTCTAGAAGTTTGATTTGTCTCTTTATCAAATATGCCATATTTTTATTAATATTCTCAGCATGTGGAGTACAGTTATGCAGTTGTTTTAAAGTTCTTATCTGCTCTTCTAACATGTGGATCAGTTTCAGGTCTGTTCTATTGTTGGATCTTAATCCTCATTATGGATCACTTTTTCCTGTTTCATTGCATGCCTACTAAGTTCTTATTGGATGCCAGACATAGCAAATCTTACTTTATTGGGTGCTGGATATTTTTGTATTATGGAGCTTTGTTCTGGAATATAGTTAAGCTTCTTGGAAACAGTTTAATCCTTTGAGTCTTGCTTTGAAGGTTTGTTAAATGGGACCAGAGCTGTGCTTAGTTGAGGGTCAATTATTCCCCACCAGTGAAGAAAGATTCCTCTGAGTAATTTACCCAATGCTTGTGAGTCATGAGGTCTTCCAGTTTGGCTGAGAGAAAAAGGCAGTATTCTAGTCCTGTGTCAGCACTGGGTATTCATTCCTCAGTCCTTAGTGTAGGGCAATCTTCTCCTCAACATACGTAGTTTTCCTCACACATACTAGTACACTGAGCATTTCTCAGCCAAATATGTGAGAAGGCCCCTCTCCATATCTCCAGAGTTTTCTGAGGGCACCCGGGCTGCCAGAGGGATGTCTGACTGCCAGCTTAGGCCTGATCACCTGGGGAGTGGCCCTAAGCCAGCAAGTGGACATCTCCCAAGAGGTCCCAGATTGTGACAGGGCACAGACTGGCCTGAGGGACCCCCCAGCGTGCACAAATTTTTGTGCACCAGGCCTCTAGTTTAAAAATAAACATTGGTTCGTGCATACGCAATACAGATAAAGCTCTCACTAGCACCAATCACACACGTTTTAATTTTATAATACTATATTATATATAACTAGGGGCCTGGTGCACAAAAATTTGTGCACTCGGGGAGGGGATGGTCCCTCAGCCCAGCCTGTGCCCTCTCACAGTCTGGGACCCCTTGGGGGATGTCCACCTGCTGGCGTGCCTGGCCAGCCTGGGTGAGGGGCTGAGGGCTGTTTGCAGGCTGGCCAAGCCCCCCAGTGGGGACCCTCACCCCATGGGGGTGACTGGGCAGCCTGGGTAAGGGGCTGAGGGCCATTTGCAAGCTGCCCACAGCTCCCACTGACCCAATGTCCCAGCAAGGGCTGGCTGGAATCAGGTTTCTGGGGTTTATTTATCTTCTATAATTGAAACTTTGTTGCCTTGAGTGGAGGCCTAGTCAGGCAACAAAACCTCCTGTTTGCTTCAGCTCTGTGGCTTCTATAATTGAAACATTGTTGCCTTGAGCAGAGGCCTGGCCAGCCTAGGCAGGCAGTTTCAACTCCATTGCTGGTGCAACAGAAGCCTCCTGTTTGCTCTAGCTCTGTGGCTGCCTGCCGCCATCTTGGCTGGGTTAATTTGCATACAGCCGCACTGATTGGCTGGTGGGCATGGCTTGACTAGTGGGTGTGGCTCAGGTGTCTCAGAATGATGGTCAATTTGCATATTACTCTTTTATTAGATTAGATATTTTGACATGTAATTTTTTTGCAGTAACATAATTATCACACAAATCTTTCTTCTAATCAATTTCCTTTCAATGTGCACATGCACTGGGGCCACTAGTAATCTATAATAGAAAGTTTTCTTGTTCTATGGATGAAATAATCTATTCTTATACTTCAAACACCAAATCTTTAAAAACTGCTGGCTCTACAATATGAAATTACACTGCCTTCTATTCCAGTTTGTTCATTCCTTCATCACAAAACATTTATTGGATGCTGGTCAATGTTCTAGGTACATGGGGTATATTGAACTAAACATAGACGCCTGCCCTTTCAGAACTTACATCCTCCATAAGGTAAGTTGCAGGAGGGCAAAAGGAAAGGAAGATAATCCTATATAATAAAAGAGAAACATGCAAATTACCATCCCTTCGAGATGCCCCAAAGCCATGCCCATCAGCCACACTCACCTGCCAATCAGGAGTGATATGCAAATTAACCCAACAAAGATGGCAGAGGCCAGAGCCTGGATACTTGCCTCGCAGCTACCGCTACCATGCAAGTCTCCCTGCTCTGGCTGCTCCAGGCCTGTTGGAGACGCAGAAGTCAGGGGAGACGGAGAAGTCCAGCTCCAGCCCCTGAGGCTAGCTTCTGCCCAGGAGATGAAAAAGCTGCAGGGCCTGGGAGATAAAGCCATCTAACTATGATCCCAGGCCACAGACAGCCAGAGAAGCTGCCTGCCTCACATCCGCCCACCCCATGTCGTTGGGGAGTCTGAGAAGCTGGGCCCCAGAGCCTTCAGCTGGCTGCGGCCCAGGAAATGGACAAGCCATCCACCTGGCGAAGCTGCCAGCCCTGTGGTCCAGGGCAACAGCGGCTGTGGCCCAGGAAATAGGTTCCCTCTTCTCCCACTGCAGTCATTACTCCAATATTCCCCTTCTGAATTTCTCTCCTCTGTCACAACCCAACTCCACTTTTCATCTGAAGGATACGGAATAAAGAGAGCAGTGTTAAAAGCTTACATTTTTAAGCCTAAGGTTGGTACTTAAACACATAAATGGAAAACTAGAGTCCTTGAGGTAACAAAGGCTGCAAAGGGAGGGGACAGGGATAGGGCATGACATATTCCATCCAGCAATCCATGTGGGGACTGAAAACTGCAGTGATGACAATTAGTGAAGATGTGAATCAACTGAAATGGTTGACAGGCACAATTCTTCCATCTTTCAAAATATCTACATCAAGTCTGTTTAAATAGATTTTCATCTGCATAATATACACATTCTGACAAGACCACCACCACCAATGTGGTCAGTGTTGTGCCGATAAATGTTTGATAACTGGCTCTCAATCAAAGAAAACAAAACTCTGATTATACTATTGGCCAATTTCTGTGGCATAAATTCTCCATCCATGGCTGATTTCAGCTGCTAATGTGATGCCACTAAATGCAGAGCTGAGGAGAAACATGCAGTAATACACTATCATATTCTACCGGAAAGACCCAAAAGATATAAATAATGTCAAGAGTCAGAACAGTAAAGTGTAGTAAATAACTGAGGAGTGATGAATTTAGAGTATGTGTTACCTTTGGTTTTAATGTAATTTATTCACTTTTAAGATTATACAATTTAATTCTTAATAATGAACATGTTTAACAACCAGCTTACAAAATTCCTGAAAATTTGTGAGCCAGTTAAGAGCAGGCTCTAGCACAATACTGAGTGGAGTGTAATGGTTAAGGGGCATGGCTCATGGATTTGAAATGAGACTCAGCCACTTTCAGGCTTCACTGGTCAAGTTACCTGATCTCTCTGTACCTCAATGTTCTCATCTGTGTCATGATAGTCCCTACTGTATGGAGTTGTTGCAAAGATAAAATGAAATCTATGAACAACACAGCATAGTACCTGACACAATAATTCACTCAATTTGTTGTAAACTGTTACTGCCTGAAAACATTGTTGACAAAATTACTCATGTTGAAAGAATGAAATTTATTGATGGGAAAAATGCCTTATTTTGTGATCTACATGGAGATAGTCAATTTTACTTCCTAGTTGGTAATCTACTACTAGAAAATGCAAGGGTGAAAATGATTCAGTCAACATGATTGAGGCAATGTATTATAGCTGGATCATAAAGCAGAAAGGATGCCATACATTCTGGGATACATCTGCAATAAGAGGAAGACCTCAGGTATTAATTCTGATCAACTAAGCATCAGACTTAAGCTGAATGGTGAAAAGGATTCTGAGGTTGTTTCTAGACTTAGCAGGAATAGAACTTTAATACATAAGCAACAGTTACTATGGTTAATGATGGCAAGAAAAAACACACCATGATCTATTCTCATAAAAGGGTAATATGCTAATTAGATCACATGTCTTCTGGATGACCATCTGCACATCCTTCCTGACAAAGCAGGCCTGGGTGAAGCCACCTGCCAGCAGTCCTGGGCGCCAGTGCCTGCAGCTGGCTGCAGCCTGGAAGACAGAGAAGCTGCCCATTCTGCAGTCCCAGGCACCAGCACCTGCAGTTGGCTGTGGCCCAGGAAACAGAGATGCTGCCCACCCTGTGGTCCTGCACCTGCAGCTGCAGCCCAGGTGAAGCCACCTGCCCACCATCCCCTGTGGTGCCTATGGCTGATCAGAGGGAGGGAAGTCCGGGTCCCAGGTGCCTGTGGTCGGCTGGAGGAGAGAATCCTGGATCCCAGGTGTGGGGCTGAGGCAGAGATGGTTAGGGGAGTAAAGCCAGAAGGGGAGCAGTTAGGGATGATCAGGCTGGCAGGCAGAAGCAGTTAGGGGCAATCAGGCAGGCAGGCGAGCAGTTAGGAGCCAGCGGTTCTGGATTGTGAGAGGGATGTCCAACTGCAGGTTATCCCCCAAGGGGTCCCAAATTGGAGAGGGTGCAGGCTAGGCTGAGGGACACCCCTCCCCCCCTCCTGTGCACGAATTTAATGCACGGGGCCACTAGTATCAAAATAAAAAGCTTCTGCACAGCAAAAGAAACCACTAACAAAACGAAAAGGGAGCCCAATGTATGGGTAAACATATTTGACAGTGATACATCTGATAAAGGGTTAATATCCAAAATATATAGGGAACTCATACAACTTAACAGAAGGAAGACAAACAATCTAATTAAAAAATGGTCAAAGGACCTAAATAGACATTTCTCCAAAGAAGACCTATAGATGGCCATGAGTCATATGAAAAAATGCTCAAAGTCACTGATAATCAGAGAGATGCAAATTAAAAAAACAATGAGGTATCACCTCACACCTGCCAGAATTGCTACCATGAACAAATGACAAGTACTGGTAATGATATGAGGAAAATGGAACCCTCATACACTGCTGGTGGGAATGCAGACTGGTGCAGCCACTGTGGAAACAGTATGGAGTTTCCTCAAAAAATAATGTGTGGAACTGCCATTTGTTCCAGTGATCCCACTCCTAGGAATATATCCTATGAAACACAAAACACTAATCAGAAAGAATATATGCATACCTATGTTCATAGCAGTGCATGAATTACGGTTTTTCATTTATGTGATAATCATGAAAAACTGATGTAGCTAAGGTCTGTAAACAACCCAAGTGGCCATCAGTAGATGAGTGGATAAAAAAAATAAGTGGTACATTTACGCAGTGGAATACTATGCAGCTGTAAAAAAGAAGAAGGAGCTCTTACCCTTTTTGACATCTTGGAGAGACCTGGACAGCATTATACTAAGTGAAATAAGCCACTCAGAGAAAGACAGGTATCACATGATGTCATTTATATGTGAAATCTAAATCAAAATAAACTGATGAATAAAATAGATCCAGAGATCCAGAAGTATGGAACAGACTAACAAATCTCAGAGGGAAGATTGGGGAGGGGTGGGAAGTGGGAAGAGATTAACCGAAGAACTCATACCAGCATGCCTAACCCATGGCCACAGACAATAGTGCAGTGAAGGCCCGGGGGGGGGGGTGGCAGTTGTGGGGGTCAGTGGGGGAAGAAGCAGACATCTGTAATACTTTCAACAATAAAGATAAATGAAAAATAGTTTTGCCTTATACTCAGTTGAAAAGGACTTGATGAGTGAAGAAATGTGGTGTTCTAATTGATAGGTATACTGTGGCTGAAACAAAATTGTAGTTCTATTCTGTACACTGGACTGTGCTGGCTCTAACTTGGGAGTTGCTGAACATTTAGTAAGAGGAGGCACATAGGCATTATTTTTCTGTTTCTTGAAGTTATGCAGCTAGATGATAGCAAACAATGTTCATGGCAACCAATAACAAGTGCTCAAAGGAGGCAGCTACCTTTCACAGGTTATGTGGCCACCTCTCTGTGACTGAATATCTCCAAACCACATTGCCCTCTTGCACGTTATATTTCAGAGTAAAACATTCATGGAAATCTGTGAGTTCTTCAAGAACCTTTAGAAGAACTTTTGAATTATGGTTTTTTCATTTATGTGATAATCATGAAAAGCTGATGTACATGCATTTGGAATCATCTGGACAGGGCCGCATACTGAGTAATTTCTGGGGCGGAGTCACACTGTGCTGGTTTGTGCTCCGGGAGAGCTGTTTACCAAGAAGTCAAGAGGTTCTCTGTCATCTTAGAACTGTTGGCAACAAAGCAGCACCAGGTGTTAGACCTTGGTTCAGCAACATTGGTACTTAAGTTCTGGCTAAGAAAGAATTCAGAGGCAAGACTCAAATTATAAGAGAAAGTTTATTTAGAAAGTCACAAAAGTAGAAGAAGTGAGCCATAGAATAAATGGGCTAGCAAATGAGTTATGGAGGCAATAGCAGGGCCCTTGGAGCTTAAGAGAGACACATACTTTGAGGGACAAAAGAGGGAGGAAAGGTGCAGGCATGCTGGGGTGCGAGGAGGGGGGGAGGGGGAAGGGGGAGAAGGGAGGAGAAGGGCATGGAGAAGAGAGAGAGCATGTAAGGGTCCCTGTCTTCTTTTCTTCTTTAGTGCAGGGGAGTCCCTGTCTTAAGGACTTGTATCTGGAGGTCTCAGGGAAGGATCTCAATAGAATATTCATCAGTTTTCCAGGTATGCCCCTTAGGGTTGCTTTCTTCACTGATAGGGGGTCATCAGCCAATGCAGTGGTCCTGATGTCAGCCACAGCTTCGTTGTGTCTGATTTTGCTCCTTCTCTGGGCCTGTAGCTGAAACACAGCTGAGGTTAAAACTCATCTCTAGGGGTTAATGCTTAAGGGAGTGGTCAAGCAAGGGCTTGTGGTTTTGCCCTGTTGCTAGGCACCAGGTCTCTCCTCCCGAGTGACCCTCTACACCTGGCCCATCATTCATACTCTACTTGTGCCTACCTAACTACCTACTACAAACCATCTATTGCCACGAGGCTTGGGTTGGGGTTTGCATTTGACTCATTCATTCTTCAAATGATTACTGAGAACCCTCCACAGCGACCCCATTTTAGGCCCTGGGGATTCAGGTTCATTTTCTTTAAGACTCTGTTCAGCCCTGGCTGGGTAGTCGAGTGGTTAGAGTGTCATCCTGATAGGCCAGTGTTGCAGTTCAATCCCCAGTCAGGGCACATAGAAGAATCCATGCATGCATAAGTACGTGCAACAACAAATAAATGTTCCTTTCTCTCGTGTGAGTAATAAAGTAAAAAATTTAAAGGAAAAGACTGTGTTCAGCTGATTTAACAGGAAATCTAAATAAAGTAGTTTAACCAAATGGGGAGCAGGGAGGGGAATTCTTTTTTTTTAATTTATCTTTATTGTTCAGATTATTACAGTTGTTCCTCCTCTTTCCCCCATAGCTCTCCTCCTCCCAGTTCCCACCCCACCTTCTGTCCCTGCCCCCCCACTGACCTCCTCCATAGGTGTACGATTATTGTCCATTCTTTTCACGCACCCCCAACACCCTTTTCCCAAAAAAAATTGTCAGTCCACTCCCTTTCTATGCCTCTGATTCTATTCTATTCACCAGTTTATTCTGTTCACCAGATTTTTTATTCACTTGATTCTTAGATTCACTTGTTGATAGATATGTATTTGTTGTTCATAATTTTTACTTTCCTTTTTCTTCTTCCTCTTCTTAAAGGATACCTTTCAGCATTTTATATAATACTGGTTGGGTGGTGGTGAACTCTTTTAGCTTTTTCTTGTCTGGGAAGCTCTTTGACTGACCTTCAATTCTGAATGATAGCTTTGCTGGGTAAAGTAGTTTTGGCTGTAGGTTCTTGCTATTCATCACTTTGAATATTTCTTGCCACTCCCTTCTGGCCTGCAAAGTTTCTGTTGAGAAATCAGCTGACAGTCGTATGGGTTCCCCCTTGTAGGTAACTAACTGCTTTCCTCTTGCAGCTTTTAAGATTCTCTCCTTGTCTTTTGCTCTTGGCATTTTAATTATGATGTGTCTTGGTGTGCTCCTCCTTGGGTTCCTTTTGTTTGGGGTTCTCTGCGCTTTCTGGACTTGAAAGTCTATTTCTTTCACCAGGTGGGGGAAGTTTTCTGTCATTTCTTCAAATAGGTTTTCAATATCTTGCTCTCTCTCTTCTTATGGCACCCCTATAATTCTGATGTTGGTACGCTTGAAGTTGTCCCAGAGACTCCTTACACTATCTTCATATTTTTTTATTCTTTTTTCTTTTCGCTTTTCTGG
>PVJC01053049.1:0-10952 GCA_004026665.1 Murina feae
AATTTACAGGGAACCCATACAACTTAACAAAAGGAAGATAAACAACCCAATCAAAAAATGGGCAATGGACTTAAATAGATACTTTTCGAAAGAGGGCATAAGAGACATATGAAAACATGCTCAAAGTCACTAATCATCAGAGAGATGCAAATCAAAATGATAATGAGGTACCATCTCACACCTATCAGAATGGCTGTCATCAGCAAATCAACAAACGTGCTGGCGAGGATATGGAGAAAAAGGAACTCTCCTGCACTGCTGGTGGGAATGCAGACTGGTGCAGCCATTGTGGAGAACAGTATGATGTTTCCTCAAAAAACTAAAAATGAAACTCCCAACAAGCTATGGAGAGGATGAGGGGGAGCTACAGGAGGGTGGCAGCGATCAACTGGCGCACCCACCTTTTATATATAAAAGCCTAAGTGACCAAACAAGTGGTCAACCAGTCACTATGATGTGCACTGACCACCAGGAAACAGACACTCAACGCACAGGGTTGGGCTCCCTCCTGTCTACATTGGGCCTTCAAGGATTTGGCTAAAACCAGCTCTCCCACATCCCCTGAGTGTCCTGGATTGCAAGAAGATGCAGGCCAGACTGAGAGACCTCATTGGTGCACAAATCTGTGCACTGAGCCTCTAGTGGAAATATAAGACGGTCATAATGAGAGATGGGAAGAGACCAGGATGACTGTGAACTAGGTACTAAAGATTAGAAAGTCAGTAAGAAGGTAGTACAGTTGGATGGAGACTGAGCAAAGAGTAACTATAGAGTCACAAAACATAGAGTTAACTATACTGTGTGTATCCTATGGAGCTACCAGTACATCTTCATTCCTGTGACAGGGTGTATAGTAAAATATCATTTTATAATAAAAATGACATATACATCCTATCTAATAAAAGGGTAATATGCAGATTAACTGCCACACCGTCACAAAGATGGTGGCACACAGTCCTCTCAGCCCTGCTGGAGTCCTCCAGTCCGGGGGATGCAGCTGCTGAGAGTGGGCAGCATGACTGGCCTGGTGGAATGTTTGCTTTGTCACTGCGGTGGTGAGGCAAGCTTGCCACGACCGGCTGTGGAGGGCCTCTGGCCAGGCGGGGCACGGAATGCTTGCGGCATTGCAGGCTGGGCTGAGGGACCCCTCTCTCCCATGCATGAATTTCGTGCACTGAGCCTCTAGTATGTATATAATAAACTTTTTTAAGCTGTGCATGTGTGCGCACGCACACACCCCTTTGTTGTCGACAGAGCCACTGCATAAGGTTGAAAGTATTGTTCATTGCACATCCCCAGGGTGTGCTGTTCTTGTTGTAGTTGATGTGACTGCCACTCCTGGGGCTGTGCTGCACATACACTGCATGGCTAATGTGGCAGCCCTGATAGTTTAGAGGAATAGCAAGAACATTTTAATTTTTGTTTATTTAAGATACAGTTTCTTTTAGCATTGTAACTAATAAAAGGGGAAAAGACTTTTGAGTTATAGCATTTGTAAACATTTAATATAATTTATAATTGAACTAATATTTTTTGAGTGCTTATCATGTTCAAGTTGCTGTGCCAAGAGTGAGGATATTGGCAGTGGTTCTCAACCTTCCTAATGCCATGACCCTTTAATACAGTTCCTCAGGTTGTGGTGACACCCAACCATAAAATTATTTTTGTTGCTACTTCATAACTGTAATTTTGTTACTGTTATGAATTGTAATGTAAATATCTGATATGCAGAATGTATTTAGGCGACCCTTGTGAAAGGGTTGTTCGAGCCCCAAAGGGGTCACAACCCATAGTTTGAGAACCACTGGCTTAGAGGGTTGAGGAGAAGGTCTCACTCTTGAGATGGTTTACTTTGTTGGATAGGGGTGGAGAATGATTGGTAATGGATAAAACGATAACCTGAAGATTGATATTTAAAACAAGTCCTGTGGTGGTTTAGAAGAGAAATACATTGAATTTAGTTAGTTAGGAATTAAAGATATTTTGTAGAGGAATTGGCATTAGATATGGAAATATTTTTATAGAGAGATTTATGTTGGATGTGGGCTTAGGACATTCCAGATAGGAAATAATGCTTAAAAATTAGATATTTAACCATCTGCAGATTTAACTTAGCAATACTATTTATTTTCACCCCAAACTTGGATAACTGAGAGCAGCCATAATAGACTCTTGTGAGGTTTTAAAAGCAATGTATTCTTCAAGTCAGTTTGCTTGGACCAGATTAGTAGTTGCCATACTTGTTTTTTCCAGTTAATTAAAACAGTCCTCAGTAGTTTCCTGTTTCATCCACATTTTCATTTGCAAATTGTTTTTGTAAAATTTCAAATCCAAGAATAACTCAAACTATCTAATTGTTCGGCTGTCAGATGTGAGCAGGAAAGCTTTTGTTTTGTTCTTTGAACTCTGTTCTTTGACCTACAAAATGTGGAAAATAGGAGTTCAGAAATACAGCATTAATTCACTTGACATAAATCAGTGAAATTAAATCAATTATACATTGATGTTAAAAGGAGGATATGGTAGTTAAAAATTAAACTTAATTGCAAGAATCCTGGGAAAATGACATGTCTTTTCAACTGTTAATTTTTTATAAAGGGATATACATGCTCATTTAAGAGTTTTTAGTAAGTTAGTACATTATAAAGTAAAAAAGTTCAACTATCAAGAATAGATTACATTTTAACATTTTGATGTACTTTCTTTTAGTAAATTTCTTGTCTGTATTAATAAAATGTGTAATCAACACGTATGTACTGACATTTTAAAAAAAAATATTTTTATTGATTTCAGAGAGAAGGGAGAAGGAGAGAGACATAGAAACATCAATGATGAGAGAGAATCATTGACCGGCTGCCTCGAGCATGCCCCCTACTAGAGATCAAGCCCACATCCTAGGCACGTGCCCTTGTCCGGAATCAAACCCAGGACCCTTCAGTCTGCAGGCTGACACTCTGTCCACTGACCAAACCAGCTAGAGCTGTACTGACATTTAATATATACTGTGTATCTGAGATTCCATCATTTTTCTTTACTGATTTTAGGATAAAAAATTTAGTGTATTTAAAAGATTGTGCCTGGCTGGCATCGCTCAGTGATTGAGCAGAGACCTATGAACCAGGAGGTCAGTGTTTGATTTCGGGTCATGTGGGCTCGATCCTCAGTGGCGGGTACGCAGGAGGCAGCCAATCAATGACTCTCATCATTGATGTTTCTGTCTCTCCCTCTCCCTTCCTCTCTGAAATCTATAAAAATATATATTCAAAAAAAGATTGTGTGACTGTATTACTAATTCCAGAATATTTTCATCACCTAGATGGGCTCCTCCTTAGATCCCTCTGCGTAGATCAAATTCCAGGAACTCTCCTTAAGAATAAGTTGGAACAGTTGTAGGGCTCCTTTCAGGAACTGTTTTGTCATGTAAATTTGAAACTCTGTACCAGTGAAATAGCTTCCCATTATCCCATGGCAACCACCATTCTACTTTCTATTTGTACGAATTTAACTACTTTAACTACTTTAGATGCCTCATATAACTGCATTCCTACAGTATTTGTCTTTTTGTGACTGGCTTATTTCATTTAGCTTAATGTCCTCAAGGTTTATCCATATTATAGCTGGTGATAATTTTCTTCCTTTTCGAGGCTCCATAGTATCTATCCATATATATCTCTATATACCTATATCACATTTATTTATCTCTCTGACATTTGGGGTGCTTCTGCCTCTTAGCTACTGCAATAGTGGTGTTATAAACATGGGTGTGTAAATATCTCTTCAAGACCCTCTTTCAGTTCTTTTGGATATATACCCAAAGTGGGATCACTGGATCATACGATAGTTCTATTGTTAATTTTTTGAGGAAACTACCATACTATTCTCCATAGTGGCATTTTACAATCCCACTAACAGTGTACAAGGTTTTGATTAACTAAGTTTTAAGCTTATGCATTTTATGTCTACTTACTTTTCTGTAGCTTAAGGCAATGGCAGTTGTAGTGAAGAGTACATTGTGTTGAGGGACTCCTTGGAAAGAATCATTCTTGGCATTGAGTCTTCGTTAGGCTATCTGGGTTCTGTTCTTTTTTAAAAACCTTGGTGAATATTTTCTTCGGCTAGTTGGGAACCATATTTTATTCCAGTAATGCTCAGATTATTTTTTCAATTCAGCATGAAGTCTGGGAGTAGAAATATCGTCTGCTATTTTTATTACTCTACACATTAGAAGAGGTAGAAAAAAGACAGTAACCACTGTGTTTGTATCTATCTATATTTGAGTATAATAGGGATAACTAAGACTGTCATTTTACAAGTAGAGCTTGGAACTGAACCCTGCTGTGCCTTTTTGTTTTACCAGAATTTCTGTGGCTGTTAATTTTAAAGCTTATTCATTTGTTCATTCCTTTTTATTTGTTTTATTTGCTGATAATACATTTTATTTTTTGCCTTTTTTAATGTTTAAAGAAAAGTATGTTTTTGCTCATTTGTCAGGGAAATTCTGTGATGTCTGCTGTCTGAACTTGGAAGGCCACTTAATTTCCATCCACCCAGTTTTGTAAAGAATAATTGAAACCTATTACTGATATCACCTTGTTGGCTCATAAAATTATTAGATACATGTATTTAAATTAAAATACTTAAGTGAACAGTTTAAAAGAATGAAAGTGATGTAATTTTATGTCAAGTATCATCTCAAATAAAAAAGTACTAATAAAAGGGTAATATGCTAATTAGACCAGGTAGACCTGACATCTTGTGATCAGGCTGGCAGGGGAGGGCAGTTAGGGGCGATCAGGTTGGCAGGGGAGGGTGGTTAGGGGTGATCAGGCCAGCAGGCAGTGGCAGTTAGAGGTGATCAGGAAGGCAGGCAGAGTAGTTAGGGACAATCAGGCCAGTAGGGGAGGGTGGTTAGGAGTCAGCAGTTCTGGATTGCGAGCGGGATGTCCGACTGCTGGTTTAGGCCCTATCCTGCAGGCCTAAACTGGCAGTTGGACATCCCTTGAGGGGTCCCGAATTGGAGATGACACAGACTGAGCTGAGGGCCCCCCCCCTTTGTACGAATTTTGTGCATCAGGCCTCCAGTATAAAGATAAAAAAAGTTGTGTTCAAGACAATAAGTGTCTGTGCTTAACAAAACACATATTTGAGGAAGAAATTAATTGTAATAGTTTCTTAAAACAAAATATATTTGTCTTAAATCAGTGTGTTCTTTGTAATTTTAGATGGTTATATGTGGATTTTCTGTCATGAAATTATTTTTAAAAACCCATTTAGTTTTCTAGGAAGAATATGAAGAAAGTAAAGTAATTTTAGGTCAAACCTATTATTAAAAGTTAAAATTTTATAAAATACTGTATTTTCTGGTGTATAAGATGACTTTTTAACCCAGGAAAATCTTCTCAAAAGTTGGGGGTCGTCTTATACGCCCAGTCGCCTTATATGCCGGAAAATACATTACTACCTTATATACCTATAATCATTCTTTAGTATCCTTTATGTCTTTTCTGTGAAAGGACAGAATTTACATTATTTTCATTTAATGGCTGTGATATGTGGTATCCTATTCTTTTTTCCTGGTCCCTTTGATGATAGGAGAGGCACATGGAACCAGGAAAGGCCACATGTGTAGTATGGGATTGTATCTATTATAAGGGTACCATCTATATCTACAGATTTTATGATTAAAGCAATTGGTACATAGCAAAATATAAAGCAATAATGATTTAACAAATAATTTTTTAAATGTTCCTGATATTTGGCATTTAAAATTTGTAGTCTTTTTTATCCTAATAGTTGCTTAGTAAATTCAAACATAAAGCAAAACATAGCATAGTAATTCAAATATAAAAATGTAATGAGCAGATAATTGTAATATCACTTTATTTTATACAAAATAAATTCGTGATGGGAATTTTTGTTGTGCTGACAATATTGATTTAATCTGGGTATTATGTGTTCATTTGAAATTTCATCAGATTGTATTTTGATGGTTTATGTACTTTCTGTGTGTCTGTTATATTTTAGTCAAATTAAATAAATTGTTGTTAAAGAATGAAGAAACTTTTCTTTTTTTCTCTTTTAAGGAAATGATTATCGATAAAGTAAATGGACAAGCTGTACCTAGATATTTGATTTATGACATAATTAAATTCAATGTAAGTACCTTTTTTATAATTTCTAAATGAATTGTCACTGAGATAATAGATGTTTTTAACAATTAAAAAGTATTATTGCCTTAGAGTCGGACAGAAAAATTGTGACACTTTCAAGTTACTCATTTGATTTTTTTTGTCAATACTTGTACATTTTTTCTTTCCCTTACTGCCTAATACTTTGCACATTTGTCTTTAGATTATTTAGTTATTTCAAGTGACTAAAGAAAAACAGTTTAACTGTGGTAAAACAAGATAGTATATTGTAAAATGCTGTTAAGTAAACTTAAAACAAAATACAAAATCTCCTTTTGTGAATAGACATAAAAAAAGTGAAATTATTTTTCTACCCATTTACTACAGTTTTAGATTAGCCAAGAATCAAATTGCCTGTTAATGTTTAATTCAGTGTTGAAATTATTTAGACAGTATAAGATGAATTCTGTAAATGGAAGAAATTATTTCAATAGTGTACATTTATGAAAAGGTATAATTATTATTCTAGAAATATATTATTCACATTGCATAATCATTTAGTATTCCAAGCAGACTGAAAGCAGTTAAAAATTCTGGAATTAAAAGTGTTAAGTTTTAAGATTTTGAGGATTTGTAATAAAAGTTAAAAAACGCTTTTTTTTGCGGGGAGGGGGGTAGGGGGGTTGTACATTTTAAATGGCAGTATTAAAATTCAAGATTTTATATTAATCCAGATGACTTCTTTTCTCCAGGAAGTTTTCAATATGTATATATCTCATTTGTTGTTGAATTATATATATTTCAAAATATTTTAAACCTAGGAAACTCAAGGTCAGAAACCATCACGTTTTAATCTTGTTCTGTTTGTGGCTACTGTAGTCCTCAAAAGTAATGCTTTCCAAAATTGACTTACTCATATCACAAATCTTGGAATGATGTTCATTTGCCCCTAACATGACAAAGGGTGGGTATGGCATTTTTTCTTTGTGAATGGGGGAGTGCTTTCTCCTTTGCCTCTTGATATTGAGCTCTGCTTTAAAATGTGTTCAGTGCAGGTTCATTTCTTAGCCTGGGAACTTTGTGTTAGATAATAGCCTTCTAATTCTTGAAAGAAAAGTTTTCTGCATACGTAAAAGTATAGAGAATAATATAAGGAATACTATGTACCTACCACTAGATTTGTTGAAGCTTAACTTTATCTTTTTTACTCCACTCCCCTTTTAATAAGAAATAAATCATTCTATCTAATAAAGAGGCAATATGCTAATTGACCCTCACACTGTCACAAAGATGGCGGCACCCACAGCCAATAAGGAGGGAATGTGCTAATTGACTGTCCTGCCCTCAAAGATGGTGGCGCTCACAGCCACAAGATGGAGGCACCCAGTCCCCTCACCCTCGTTGGTATAGCAGGTGAATGGCAAGGCCAGGCCCACACCTAGGCCCGCCCGGCAACTCCGCATTCTTGCCTCCAGGGTCCCCAAGTTCCCTCAGCCCCCTAGCCACCCAGGGATGGCCAGAGGCGCAGGCAAGCCTTAAAATGTTGGCTGCCCAGCTGCCCAGGGCTGCCTGAGGCTCAGGTAACCCTGGCTGACCGAGGCTTGCGCTGCCAGCAGAGGCAGCAGCAGAGGTGTGATGGCGGTGTCACCTTCCCCTGATCATTGGGTTTCCTCCTGCCCCTGAGGGCTCCTGGATTGTGAGAGGGGGCAGGCCAGGCTGAGGGACACCCCGCTCCTCCAGTGCATGAATTTTCATGCACCGGGCCTCTGGTCCTATATAATAAAAGGCTAATATGCACATTGACTGAAGAGCAGAATAACTGGTTGATATGACGTGCATTGACCACCAGGGGAGCTGCTTCCTGGTTGTCAATGTGCCAGAAGCCGGGTTCACTGCTGGCAAGCGCAGCAGCGGTGGCGGGCAGCACTCAGGATCTTTGACTGCTGGCAGTTGGACATCCCCCAGGACTCATGGGCCTGGGAGAGGGTGCAGGCTGAGCTGAGGGAACCCCCGCAACCCCCCCCCCCTCCGAGTGCATGAATTTCATGCGCGGGACCTCTAGTTATATGTATAACATCAGAAGTTTCTTGTGTACACCTCTGTCATCTTATCCTTGACCCTGTTACCCAAAACAACAGCTTTTATCCTGAATTTGGTGTTTATTATCCCCATTAGTGTTTGTGATACCTTTACTATCAATGCATGTCTGTAAAATATATGTGGTGTTCTTTTGTAGGATTTCTAGTGTTACATAAATGTCATAGTACTGTACTGTAGTGCACAACATTTGCTCCACGTTATTTTGTATAGATTTATCTGTGTTAATGCATGTAGGTTTGGTTCATTCACTTTAATTACTTTTAATTATTATATTGTATAAATGTATGTAATTTATCTTTTTTCATGTTAACATATGGGTTTCCATATTTTGCTGTTTAATTATTGTATTGAATAGTTTTATTTTTTTTTCTTTTGCACATGTGTCATAGTTTCTCTAGGACAGTTCTCATTCTCGAGATGTGGTTACTTGGGAAGTATTTAAAAAGTCCAGTCCCTCATTTCCTACAACATGGAGATTCTAATTAATTTAGCAACTTAATTAAGCTTTATTAGCTGCCTTGCTAAATTCCTTTCAGAAGTAGTTGTACCAATTTATCATAGTTGGTAATAAATACCTAATTTTTGCCAAATGTCTATGCGTGAAATGATATCTTGGTTTTAATTAGTGATTCTAATTACTAATGAAGTAAAGCATATTTTATGTTTGCTTTTACTTGTTTGGACTTTTGTGATTTTATTATAGCTTCAAAGGTCTGTTAATTTTTCTATTTGGTGGCCAGTCGTGCTCTTTACAATGTATAGGAATTAGTTATCTTTTCTGTATTTTAATTTTTTCTTGAATATAAATGTGGCAAGCAATATCTTTTCCATATTAGTATCCATTGAAATATATTTTTTATTGTTGATAGTATTACAAATAGTTCCATTCCTCCCCCGCTCCCCTCACCATTCCCCTTTCTCCAACCCCTACGTTTCCCTTCCCCCCAGGTCTTCACTACCCTACTGCCACTGTCCATGGGCTATGCATATAAGTATATAAATAATAAAAACAATTAGTGAGTATATTTATACTTTAATTCAGATGTGAAAATTTTGGATCAGTTGTTATTAGAGTAGATTTATTATACCTTTTCCCCATACTGTTTTAAACATTTATAATTTTGAAGTAACTGTGTATGTGTGTATGTTTAGTTATGCTTCCATCATTAGTCAAATTAATTTTCAGGGCTGGCATGTGGGGTTGTGCAGGCTCTATATCGGAGAACTCCAAAGGATGTAATTTATATAAACTACTATGTACAAAGTGAAAGCCTTGATAGTTATGCTGAAAAAATAGTTTTTAGAGTTGAAATTTAAATACCTGTCTCATTTAATTCAGGCACAACCAGTTGGAGATTGTGATTTTAATGTTCGTCTTCAGTGTATAGAACGAGAAATAATAAATCCTCGACATGAAAAAATGAAGACTGGGCTCATTGACAAAACACAGGAACCATTTAGTGTCAGAAATAAGCCATTTTTTGACATTTATACTTCAAGAAAGGTAACATTTTAAAAACAACACTTATAATGTATCCTAATTCAGTTTGGGAGAGGAATATGAATATTTTTTTGCTGAATTGTCTTGATTTTTCCCAAAATTTCTTGAATGTAGTACTCTTTTGGATAAACATGTACAGTTACCAGGTTTTCTCCTCATTAGTAAGATTCTCAATGATGGAAACTTAAACTAGGTTGTTTTCTTGTTTCTCATAATAGTTTCATAGCTATTATGGTTCGTATTATGTTTTTTAAAAAGCTGTAAGCTGTGTAGAGTTACCTAAGAGTGAAAATAACTTGTCAACCTTTTGAAATCAGCAGTTTTTAGTACATAGTCTATTTTGAACTAATCAGTTCCATATATATGTGTATATATACATGGAAAGTTTTCTTTATTTTTGTTGTTTGGACACTTAAAATACATCATATTAAATATTCTGGGACAGTTTTTTATTTCATTTTACAGTGTGACTTAGAAATATTTCCATGTCAGTGCATAGGTATTTTCAACATTATTTTTAGCTGCTGCATAACATTTGACAATAAAGATGCACCATGAAGTTATTTTTGGGAAGAGGAATAGTTATGATAGAATAATACGGGAAATATAGCAACTTATGCAATTATGTTTTAATTTCCTTTCTAATATAATCTCATAAGTTAGATGATAGAAGAAGTTTTTGTTGTATTTTACCTGATTGTATTCATGTCCGCTCAATTTGGTATTTCTTCTTGGATGTAACATTAGTGGTAATTCCAGCACTATTGAGCCTTTTTCTTTTCAATATATAAATATATTATAGGTAAAACAAATATAGAGTTATTCTTTTTTCACTAATATTTTGCATACTGCCTTCTTGGCGTGGAGCTGTCGGTAGACTTCTATTGCTGCTATCTCCTCACAGTTCACTGCTTGCCTTTTGTGCCTCTTTTGACAGCGGACACATGATAGGGTGGTCACAGGAGCCTGGGCACTCACGTGCTCTGCCCAGCTGGTAGAATAAGGACTTAACATGGACTTAACCTGGGCCACAGCCTCGGTGGAATTCTGCTCATGGGAGCTGTGTACTCTTGCGAAATTATTTTCTAAATTATAAATAGAGTGTAAATTTGGGCAGAAGCCAAATTGTTTCAGTTTGCATTTGTTTTTTAAAAACTAATTTGACAGCTTGTGCTGTCTTAATTCAAAGTTCAGCATTTAAGAAAATGTGTCTTAGTATAGTT
>PVJC01053050.1:0-10945 GCA_004026665.1 Murina feae
GATGTATAATCAAATTGGCCTCAAAAGGGTCAAATCAGTTTACATTCCCACAAGCAGTGGGTGAAAGTGCCCTGAGCCAGCACTTTATAGACTTTCTTACAGACTTACTGCCTCCATTTGGAGGGTGCTGCTGGACCTGAGGTGCACGGTACTAGATTAGAAAACCCTGAAAACCATTCTAGGGCTTAGCTTCCTTTAACTGGAAGGTAAAGTACTGTCAACAATGTCAAGAGCTGCTTACTTGCTCCTCTTGCAATAAGAAACTATTCTGGCCCTGGCTGGTTTGGCTCAGTGGATAGAGCGTCAGCCTGCAGACTGAAGGGTCCCGGGTTTGATCCCAGTCAGGGGCACATGCCCCGGTTGTGGGCTCAATCCCCAGTAGGAGGTGTGCAGGAGGCAGCCAATCAATGATTCTCTCTCATCATTGATGTTTCTATCTCTCCTCCCTTTCCTTTTTAAAATCAATAAAAATATATTTTTTTTAAAAAAGAAAGAAAGAAACTATTCTGTTGGTAAGAGTCAACTTGGCCCTTAAATTATTACAGAGGCTTTGGGTAATACTCTCTCCAACTCCCATCCCATCATCTATCCAAGTGTCTTCCTTTTATTGCCTAAGAACAAGAACTCCACCACACTGATTAACAGACTGGTTTTCTGACCTGCCACAAATGAGTTAAATGTAAATATCCCCCATCGTAAATGTATATGTTATAGAAAAACTCAAAGACAAAAATACACAATGCAGAAAGTGTAGGTCCCTATCCTACCTCTGAGAGAAACACCAACAACTGCATTATTTCACACACACACTGTACATGCATGCATGTATGTATATGTACATATACAGGTTTATTTTTACAAAGGTTTGATACTATTTATGCTACTCTATGTTTTACTTAATAATGTATCTTAGACACAGCTTTCCATGCAGAAGTTGATGACTTAGAGATTTTGCCGCAGTAATTCATTAACAGGAAGATC
Source organism: Murina feae (assembly GCA_004026665.1). Taxonomy (NCBI): domain Eukaryota; kingdom Metazoa; phylum Chordata; class Mammalia; order Chiroptera; family Vespertilionidae; genus Murina; species Murina feae. The sequence continues at coordinate 982 of PVJC01053050.1, forward strand.
AATGTTTTGTTTATCCTGTCCAGCAGATCTAAGTGGCTTCCACCTTTACACAATAGTGTAGTCAGCAGGGGAAACTCTTAAATATTCATTGAGAATTCTCACACTTTTGAGTTCCAGTTGGCAATTTAAATCGGTTCTCATTCCTACTACGATTGTTAATGTATCAAAAAAAAAAACCTCCCTCCTTATGCATCAGTAAAACAGCCTTTACACTTCACATCATTTTTTTTCTTTTCTTTCCATCACATTTATCCCCTCTATACCCTTCTCTACAACAATTAAATCAAGCATGGTCCTTGCAATATAAAAAATAAGAATTCTGGTTAGGCTATTCTAATGTTGAAATAATCAATTTAAAGAAGATTAGTTGTACTGGATCTGTTGAAATGGAATGGATAATGCTATGATCTATTTACCTAGAAAATATTACTAATAAGTGTTCTGACATTTGAGAACTGAAAAAAAATTAAATAAAAAGTATGCAAGTAGCCTTAACTGGTTTGGCTCAGTGGATAGAGCGTCAGCCTGAGGATTCAAGGGTCCCAGGTTCAATTCTGTTCAAGGGCATGTACCTTGGTTTGTGGGCACATCCCCAGTAGGGGGTGTGCAGGAGGTAGCTGATCGATGTTTCTCTCTCATCGATGTTTCTAACTCTCTATCCCTTTCCCTTCCTCTCTATAAAAAAATCAATAAAATATTTTTTTAAAGTATGCAAAAAGACAAGGCAATAATTAACTCCAAGAAAAAAAAATCCTATATAATAAAGACAGAATATGCAAACTGACCATCACGCCGGTCAATTTGCACCCACAGCTGAGGCTAAGTTCCCATAACGAGCCTTAAGGAGCAATCAGCAGGGACCTGAGGCTGCGCGCCCACCCACCTCCTGCATGGGGCTTGACAGGGGACCTCAGGCTGCTCCCCCCGCCCTGGCACCAGGCCAGAGGAACTCAGGCTGCACCCTCTTCCCTGGTGCCAGGCCGGGGGACCTCAGGCCATGCCCCCTGCCCTGGCCCCAGGCCAGGGGACCTGAGGCTGTGCCCCCCACCCAGCGGGACTTGACGGGGGCCCTCAAGGTATGCCCTCCACCCTGGTGCTGGGCCAGGGGACCTTAGGCTGTGCCCCCTGCCCCCCACCCCAGCACCAGGCCAGGGGACCTCAGGCTGTGCCCCCTGCCCCGGTGCCAGGCTGGGGGATCACAGGCCACTCCCTCCGCCCAGCAGGGCTTGATGGGAGACCTCAGGCCATGCCCCCCTGCTCTGGCACCCAGGGGACCTGAGGCTGCACCACCACCACCCCACCTGGCAGGGCTTGACAGGGTGGGACCAGTTGGGTCTGGATCTAGCCCAATGAAGGGGGGCCATCCAGGTTTGGGTCTCGAGCAATTTTGAGGTGCACATGGGTGGTTGAAGACTTGACTCTGGGTTCCTTGGTGCACCCCAGACTCTGACAGGAGGAAGATTTTCATATACGTTTTACTAATTTTCTTTAATCTCTGACACTTCTATTACAGAGAAAGGGCAAATAGCAATATTAAAATATTTTCTCTAATTAATCCCCTTTTAATGTGCACGAATTTCGTGCACTGGGCCACTAGTTATACTATAAAGGAAAATGTTGAGACTGTATAGAATTGATAAATCAAGAAATAACATGCCCCTAGCTGGTTTGGCTCAGTGGATAGAGTCTCAGCCTATGGACTGAAGGGTCCTGGGTTCAATTTCGGGTCGAGGGTTCAATCCTCAGTAGAGGTATGCAGGAGGCAGCCGATCAGTGATTCTCTCTCATCATTAATGTTTCTATCTCTCCCTCTTTTCCCTTCCTTTCTAAAACAAATAAAAATATATTTAAAAGCAAAAAAGAAATGACAGTATATTATTTAGAAATATAAAGGTAAATATAAGAAGAAATAGCTAAAAGTTGAAAGCATTTGCTTCTAAGTAGCAGTGATGAAGGCTAGGGAACTGTTTGTCATTATTAAGTTTTGGGTACTAATTGAATTTTGAACTACATATGTATATTAATTTGATTTTTTAATTAAAATAATTTCTTTACAAGTAAAGAGGAACATGTATTTTTATTTTAAGATTCTGTGGCATGCAACCCTGGCTGGGTGGCTCAGTTGGTTAGAGTGTCATCCAGTGTACCAAAAGGCTTCGGGTCCAGGCACATACCTAAGCTGCAGGTTTGATCCCCGGTCAGGGTACCTGTGGGAGGTTACCAATCGAAGTTTCTTTCTCTCTGTCTCTGCCTCTCCCTTCCACTCTCTCTAGAAATCAATGGAAAAAAGATCCTCAGGTGAGGATTAACAAAAAAGAAGAGAGAAGACAGTAGGATTTGAGAGGAAGGTCCTTAAACTGCAGATCAGCCCCAAGAAAGTCTCAGCCTAGCTGATGTGTGAAGACTGCCCAGTATAGTCCCACATTGGCAGCACTGGTTGTGAAGCAGGGCATTTCCCAGGGGTGAGGACGACGGAGCCCCTAGTGCTAGGACGCTTGCATGCATGACTCCGGAGATCAGGTTCTGTGACGCAGGTCTAATTTTATTGAGGAAGTACAGCAGTATTTATAGCAGAGGTGGCCAATCATGGAACATCTTCTTAGGGAGCCAATAAGCGTAAAGGTTGGGGTACTGTGTACGTGGCTCTAGGAGGGGCTCAGGCGGGCGTTGCCATCTTCCTGGTGTGTCAGAAAGATCTGAACTGCTGGAGTGCGCTCACAGCATTGCATCAGCCACTGCACCGAGATAAACCTCCTGTGCTCTACATACATGGTTGTAACTCTCAGTCCACCCCCAGGCTTTCAGGGAAGGGAGAGGAGTTAGAAGTTGAGTTCAATCACCAATGGCCAATAATTTAAATTAATCATGCCTATATAATGAAGCCTCCATAAAACCCAAAGGACAGGGTTCAGAGAGTTCCTAGGTTGGTGAACACTTGGAGATTCTGAGAGAGTGTGGCATGCCTGGAGAGGAGATGGGAGCTCCACATCCATTTCCCATACCTTGCCCAATGGATCTCTCCCATCTGGCTGTTCCTGAATTACAATCTTTTATAATAAACCCATAATCTAGTAACTAAAATGTTTCTGTGAGCTCTGTGAGCTACTCTAGCAAATTAATAGAACCCAAGTAGGGAGTGGTTGGACCTCTGATCTATAGCCAATCAGTCAGAAGCACAAGTGATAAGCTGAGCTTGCAACCAGTATCTGAAGTGGGTGGGGAGGGTTGTCTTAGAGGAGTGAACCCTTGGCCTGTGGAATTTGTTGCTATCTCCTGGTAGACAGTGTCAGAATTGAGTTGAATTGTAGCACACCCAGCTGGTGTCATGAAGAACTGCTTGTTGGTGGAGAACCGTACTCCCCACAATGTTGTCATTGTATCCAGAACCATTAATGGTGTAGAGGAGTAAAACTGGAGGAACCAGTGAAAAGAGAAAAAAACAATTGTTGTTCCCTCACTTCTGTCTCTCCTTTTTCCCTCTCCCTCCACTTCCCCATTCTCCCCTGTAAGCTTCTGCCTCTCACCTATCTGAGGCCACTGTGTTCTCTGTTCTGCCCAAATGGCATTCTCTGGTGCACTATAGTAACAGGGCTTCAGCCTGCCTGTTTATTAACTAAAAGGGTAATTTTCTGATGGATATCCATTTCCCCCATTAGGGAGAAGCTTGGACCCCACAGTCTCCCTGCATATTACTATTCAACCATCACACCTGCAGCAAGAAGATACACTTGCAGGAGAGATATGTCAGGCCAGGCAGAATCCCCAGAGGTCAAACCTGAACATGAATCAAATTAACTGAAGATGCCTTGACTATTTCAAATATCAAACCCAAAGAGGTCTGCTTACTTTTATAATCATTCATCTGTAAAAGCTGTGCAATCATTTATGTTTCTTTTTTTGACTCAGGAGATTTGTCTACTTAGAATTTATCAATTCTAGACATTCTCAATTACCTTCCAGTTAGGGTAAATGAAAATTTAGCTTTCTTACACTACTAGTATGTTGTCAGTCTCTTTCCTTTTCATCCACATGGTACTTCCTGGTTTATTTATTTTAATGACTTTTGAAACAACCTAGAAATCATCTCCATAATCACAATGCATGAGTTACGATCTTCTACTGTTCACTCCATTCCCATCCTCTGATTGAAGTTGGAATACTAGTGGGGCCAGAGGAAGGCAGGCTAATTTTAGCAGAGCCTTCTCAAACTGCCAACCTGAGATCAGCTGCTGCACACTGAGGTTCTCAGCGGTAATGCTGGCGCGCCTCTCCGAAAGAGCTACAGCTGCTTTGTGCCTTGATCCTGCAGCCAGACTTAAGGATGTTACTAATAGCTTTATTGAGACACTAGAGAACCAGTGCACTGCCCGGCCTGTGCCCTCTCACAGTCTGGGACCCCTTTGGGGATGTCTGCCTGCTGGCGTGCCTGGCCAGTCTGGATGAGGGGCTGATGGCTGTTTGCAGACTGGCCAAGGCCCCCAGTGGGAACCCTCACCCCATGGGGGTGTGGCCAGCCTGGGTGAGGGTTGAGGGCCGTTTTCAGGCTGGCCACAGCCCCTTCAGGGTTCAGGTCCCTACTGGGGTGCCTGGCCAGCCTAGGTGAGGGCCTGATGGCTGTTTGCTGGCTGGCCACAGCTCCCATTGACCTAAGGTCCCAGCGAGGCTGGCTGGAAGCAGGTTTCTGGGGTTTATTTATCTTCTATAATTGAAACTTTGTTGCCTTGAATGGAGGCCACAGCCTGCCTAGGCAGGCAATGAAGCCTCCAGTTTGCTCTAGCTCCGTAGCTGACGGACGCCATCTTGGCTGGGTTAATTTGCATAGTGTCACTCTGATTGGCTGGTGGGCGTGGTTTGGGTATAACAGAGTGGTGGTTAATTTGCATATTAGTCTTTTATTAGATTAGATAATTTACACCCCATACCATACAACTGTTGACCTTCAACAAATAGCCAGGTATTTCTCAAGCAAAATGGGTTTATTTCAGAACAAAGACTTGCTATTTGGGACATGCAGGCTGATGGTGAAACATGTGCTAAGTCCAAAAAAAACAAGGATAGGAATGCTCTTTTATGGACTTTGGAGGGACTGTTGTAACTGAAAGTTCAAAGTATAGTGACTTTTCATCCGCTGAATTATGACAGTCTCCCATTGGCAGAGCTGTTACTGAGCAAGGCATAAGCTTCCTTCTGCTGGGGTAGTAATGTAGTATTACTTCCTGTGGGAAAGGCAAGGTAATTTTCTTCCTGTTGGGGTCAGTAGTTTGTTGGTGACAGGTGTGTGAATTCTCTGTTCTAGCCTCCTAATTCCATTTTTTAAAATTTATTTATTTTTATTAATTGTAAGAGAGAGAGAGAGAGACATAGATGTGAGAGAAACATCCATGAATTGCCTTCCATACGAACCCCAATGGGGACTAGGGATCAAACCCACAACCTGAGTATGTGTCCTGACGGGGAACTGAACCCAAAACCTTGTGTTATATGGGACGTGACTCCAACCAACTAAGCCACACAGGCCAGAGCAAATCTTCCATCCTTTATTTTAAGCAGTCTGCAAGGAAAAGGCTTGACCCAAAGAGTATGTCACTTTATGACTAACAAGAGAATCTATACGATATGTATATTGACAGATAACTTAGCAAAAATCTGGTGGGTTCATTAATAGCTCAGGTGAAAAAATGTAATTACATATGTCAAAGTTATTATATAGATTGAAGAACAATTGCAATGCACTATAATACATGCTTTATTGACTTTGAGGTGATCTATAGTTAAAAGAAACATTTGCTCTATAGTTAAAAGAAACATTTCCTATGAGATCAAACTAAAACTTTGACATAAACAAATATGATGGTGCTCTTTATTACTTTTCAGTAATCATATATAATAAAAGGGTAATATGCAAATTGACCCTAATAGCAGAATGACTGGAAATGACTGGTCACTATGACACACACGCTCAATGCAAGAGCTGCCCCCTGGTAGTCAGTGCGCTCCCACAGGGGGAGCTCTGCTCAGCCACAAGTCAGGTTGACGGCTCCCACCTCCTCAGCAGTGCTAAGGATGTCCGACTGCAGCTTAGGCCTGCTCCCCACTGGCAAGTGGACATCCCCTGAGGGCTCCCGGGCTGCCAGAGGGATGTCTGACTGCCAACTTAGGCCCAATCACCCAGAGAGCAGGCCTAAGCCAGCAAGTGGACATCCCCCAAGGGGTCCCAGACTGTGAGAGGGCACAGGCTGGGCTGAGGGACAATGTACGATGAGCCAGTCCGATTGCATTGATTTTATTTTGCACAGTGAGCTTGTAGCCATGGGAAGCACCTGGGTTTTCTGTTCGGTCTCAGATTTACCAGGTTGAGTTGGTGTTTTCTGTTTTGGGTTTTAAACTTTGCGTGTTTTCATACCATAAATCAGTAGACAATGCCATCAAGGTTGTCACGAGCAACAGCATCTACACAATCTCTCCGTGTCTGTTACATGGCGCTTCCTTCCAGTTACTTTTCATGGAATGACTTATTTTGAACAAGTAATTTTCTTGACAAGAAAGAATGTACAGTCGACGTCTCCCTGCAATTAATTTCCAATGTTTACATTTTTTAACTGGATTGTGGATTTCTGCAGAGTGTAGGATGGGCACACGGCCCGAGTCTGTGGTAGGTGTCATAGTGGAAGCCCCCTGCATGTCTCTAAACACTAGTGGGAAGCTCTCCACAAGTGCCCATTACCAACAGCCCGCCGCACGGGTGGGGAGCCTCAAGCACAACCTAGCAGTTTTAACAGTGACTTTTTAACCCGTAGGGACCTGTCTGTACATCTCTCCCTTGGAGACTGTGCCGGCTGCGTAGAGCCTGCCCTCACTCGCATGGCTGCGGGGACCGCTCCTCCGCGCTCCCCTGCGCTTCAGTATTTTCATGGATACAAATGTAAAATATATAAATATATAAGCCTGAGGCTTTAACAACTGTAACTCAATTTTGGAATAGTTACGTGTATAGATAATTAAATTCTTCCTATAAAAGCACAAATTTTTGTGTACCAGGCATCTAGTTTATAATAATAAGAGACAGAACCTAACATGATTAAACTTAAATATGGCATGGACCTCACCTAGATATGCTCCCTGTTAATTATACTCTTGTGTCAACAGAACTTATTCTCTAATCTTCTCTTTCCTATCTTACTGGAGAGGAAAATAACTAGCACAGGAGTACAGCAAATTTTCAATTTACTTGTTTCAACAAGATTATTTACTCCCAAGGCTTTTTATCCAATATTAATATTATCAATATTTTATTTTAATTTTAACCAAACTTGAATAAAAATGAAAGATGAATAATTTTTATTTCCACACTCCTTGGAAATGAAATGCTCTGGCCATGGCTTGCCTCTTAGCCCACCTCTTAGCTAAGCCTTCCTTTGAAGTCTGAGCTCTGTCCATATGAAACTATTGGCAGTGTCCTGAAAGTGCCATGCCATTTACACTTTTGTGACTATGTTCCCTGTACTAATTTTATCCAAGTCTTAAGGGAAATGCTGATACCAACGGACAGTTGGGTTATGAATGAATCCATAACACTTCATCACACTTTTTTATTTGTGTCTGTTGGCTCTATAACTATAACTTTTTTGGAAGCAGAAATCATGCCATTAATTTTTTCTCCCCAGAAATAAATGAAGTAAATGCTTGAGTTAAAGGATGACTGAATGGGCCCTGGCTGTGTAGCTCTGTCGGTTAGAGTGTTGTCCCAATACACCAAGGTGACAGGTCAGGGCACATACAAGAAACAACCAGTGAATACATAAATAATTGGAACAACAATCAACAATCCTCTCTCTCTTTCTCTTTCTCTCTCTCTCTCTCTCTCTCTCTCTCTCTCTCTCTCTCCCTTCCCCTTCCTCTCTCTAATTAATAATAAAAATAAAAAATAAATAATGACCAAATGAACTATCTATTTAAATAAGAGATCATCCTTTTACATGCTAAAAACATCCAAAATAACAACAGGAGTTGATCTGGAAGGGAAGTCCACAAGGTGAGGTCCAAGTCTGCAAAGAACTTGGGGAGAGAGACCTAGGTTGACAGATTACTCAAAGAGGATGATAGTAGAGATAAATAGTAAATGTAAAGAGGATGGTAGAAAATGGAAGAAGTCTCGGACAAAGGGGTTTTGCAACTATGTGGAAGAAGCACAAAAGGAACTAAAAGAATGGCAATACTGCCTCTCAATGGCACTTGGGATAAAAGCCTCTATACCGGAGAACTTTTACAAAATAATAGCTTTCTCACATTGAGTGGTTCTGGACTATGAACTGTGCTAGGCATCTTTATCCCATTTAACCCTCACAACAACCCCTTGTAGAGGAGACATAGCATGTAGCTTAAGAGGTAGCTTAAGAGGTAAACGGACTCTAGAGCCAGGCTGTCTGACTCCCACTTACTAGCTGTGTGACCTCGGACATGTTACTTTAAGAGTTCTCTACATTATTTCCCTATCTGTAAAATAGGGTTATTTGTCCATAGTCTTATGAGGAATAAGTTCCTAAAATGGAACTTCTTGGCATAACAAATGCTAAATGAATTTAGCTTTTGTTTTTCCTTTTCCTGATAAGAACTGATGTTGAATAAAGTGAGCATGCCGGTACAGTAGGAACTCAATAAATATAACTTCCTTTCTTTTCTTCCTTTATGTCTTAACACCTTAAGATGTTGCTCTCCTTAGTATTCCTGAAATGTAAATAAGGGATTCCCAAGTACCCCAAAGAAATCAGTTCCTAAAGGCAGCAACGAGAAAGCTCAGAAACCTCCATTAAGAAGTCCAGGGTGCCCTAACTGGTTTGGCTCAGTGGATAGAGCGTCGGCCTGCGGACTCAAGGGTCCCAGGTTCCATTCTGGTCAAGGGCATGTACCTTGGTTGCGGACACATCCCCAGTAGGAGGTGTGCAGGAGGCAGCTGATCGATGTTTCTCTCTCATTGATGTTTTTAGCTCTCTATCCCTCTCCCTTCCTCTCTGTAAAAAATCTATAAAATATATATATTTTTTTTAAGTCCAGGATAATATGGTTCTGGAAACACTCTGGGGGAAGGTGGGAAGGCATCTTGTTTCTTGTGTTATAGTGAAAACATTCCCAGCAATGAAATTCACCCTATCCAAAACGGAATGCATAGGGATTGTGAAAATCAAATAATATTTGTGCAGGAAGCCAGATTTCTAGGAATCTAAATTAATAAAAGCGAAATATTAAAATTAACCGTTTCTCCGAGACAGGGTAAGCCACGCCCACCAGCCAATCAGAGCGGCTATATGCAAATTAGCCCAGCCAACATGGCGGCCGCCACTCCCAGACCTGAGTAAACGGCTGTTTCCATTGCAGCAGGAGCGAAAGTGAAGCTGCGCTCGCTCAGCTCAAACTGGCTCTAGCGAAACACACCTTTGAAACAATGTAACAATCATAGAATCCTCAGGAGCTGAAGGAAAGAGCAGCCCGGGCCTAACCAGTAAAAGTAACAATTGTTTCATTATAGACGCTGGGAGGTGAAGCAGAGAGGAGGCTTCGTTAGTTAGAAGGCCGCCTTAAAGGAACAGTGTATCAATTATAGAAGATAAACAAATCCCCAGGCCTTAACGGAACAGCATCAATTATAGGAGTTAAACCTCAGAACCTGCGTCCAGCCAGCATTGCTGGGACGTTGGGTCAATGGGAGCTGTGGGCAGCCTTAAAGCCCCTCACCCAGGCTGGTCAGGCATGCCAGCAGGTGGACATCCCCCGAGGGGTCCCAGACTGCGAGAGGGCACAGGCGGGACTGAGGGACCTCCCGAGTGCACAGAGCGGCTGCAGGGCGGGACAGTGCAGGACCCAGGACCCGTGAGTGGGAAAGAGGCGGCAGGGTTGGAGGGCACCGGGAAGCGGGTCAGAGGCGGCAGGGGGCTGGCAGCCTGCTTGGTGGGCTTCCCAGGCCCTTTGC
>PVJC01053051.1:0-10950 GCA_004026665.1 Murina feae
GCTCTACTCAAGGCTACAAAGTTTCAATTATAGAAGATAAACAAACCCCAGATACCTGCTGGGCTGGGACCTTGGGTTGCCAGGGGCAACCCAGGCTTCAAGCAGGGACCAAGGCAACAAAGTTTCAATTATACAAATTAAATAAATGCCAGATACCTGCTTCCAGCTAGGCACCCCAGTAGGGACCCGAACCCTGAAGGGACTGTGGGCAGCCTGAAAACGGCCTTTAGCACCTCACCCAGGCTGGCCACACCCCCATGGGGTGAGGGTCCCCACAGCGGGGCTTGGCAAGACTGCAAACAGCCACCAGCCCCTCACCCAGGCTGGCCAGGCATGCTAGCAGATGAACATCCCCCGAGGGGTCCCAGACTGTGAGAGGGCACAGGCCAGGTTGAGGGACCCCCCGGAGTGCACAAATTTTTGTGCACCGGGCCTCTAGTCCTATATAATAAAAGGGTAATATGCAAATTGACCCTAACAGCAGAATGGTCACTATGACACACACTGACCACCAGGGGGCAGACGCTCAATGCGGGAGCTGCTCCCTGGTGGTCAGTGTGCTCCCACAGGGTGAGCTCTGCTCAGCCACAAGCCAGGCTGACAGCTGCCACAACAGCGGTGGTGGCAGGAGCCTCTCCCGCCTCCTCAACAGCGCTAAGGATGTCCGACTACAGCTTAAGCCTGCTCCCAACTGGCAAATGGATATCCCCGAGGGCTCCTGGGATGGCAGAGGGATGTCTGACTGCTGGCTTAGGCCTGATCCCCCCAGGGAGCAGGATTAAGCCAGCAGGTAGACATCCCTCGAGGGGTCCCAGACTGCTAGAGGGCACAGGCCAGGCTGAGGGACCTCCCTTCCCTCCCCCGCCCCCCGAGTGTACAAATTTGTGTTCACCAGACCTCTAGTCAACAATGAAAATAAATAAGTCATCAAGATATTGATGCATCAAGAAAAATGATGCAGACTTGCCATACACAAAGGGAGAACATTCATTTCTCCCCAGATTGCATTCATCTCCTCCCCAGATCATCACTGTGACACCCTGTTGTTTCTGATAGATTGTCTTCTGTGATTTTCTCTATCTAAACCAGGTGGTAAGGTGTTTTGCATGTCACTTACTATACCAGTTGAAAATGATGAGTTTTCTTAATTAAGTTAGATAAATCCCCATAGTCTATTTCCTGAAATTTAGATATTCTAGAGCATTTATACACCTGTGCAGTTCTCTCAGTTCTCCTCTGCTGCATTTATCCATGCTCTAAATAACTGTCTTATTTTCTTCCATCTGCTCAAGGGGACCCACCCCTTTGACTACTTAATCTTTGAGGGTCTTTGTACCTTCCTTGGTATAATTCTTTCCAAGAGTAGAACCACAGGTTTACATTCAGTTTTAAGAAACCCACAATGATGATGGTGAACACATACATAGCTCTAACTCTGGGCCAGACACAATTCCACATGTTCTTGTTAACATTCTCAATGACCCTGTGAGTGGGTGCTGTCTCTATTCCCATTTTACAGATGAGGGAACTGAGTCACGGAGAGTTTAAATAATTTACCCCAAATAAAAAAGCTAAAATTGGCAGAGCTGGGGTTTAGACTCAGGTATTATGTCTCTAGACCCTCTTTCCTTTACCCACTACTCTGTACCCTTTCATTCTGCTTCCACTTATCCCTTTCTTCTGAATTCGTCCTCAATCTGTGTGAGGCCTCTTTCTGTTCTATTTAATTTAAGAGGATCCACAAAGATACAGAGAGCATGCAGTGGTTTTGCTCCTGATATCACTGCAAATAAGAATACATGTTAAGAAGCATGGGGTGGGCCAGAAATGAAGCAGGAAATTCCTGATTCATAGTCACCTGCTTTGTTGGTAGCTGCCCAGGACAGCAATGATCCCCTGGGGTACTCTTATGAGCAGAGCTGGCTGCTTCCTGGCCATCCTGAGGCCAAAGGCACCCTCCCCAGCAGGGCTTGCCTTAGGGCTTGCCTCTTCACCAAGGATGGATCACTCAGCTTCGAGTTCAAGTCCTCAACCTCATGAGTATCTAACATGCAGGTTAGGAGTTCCCAGCACTCCCTGGCGAAGGAGAACCTGGTTCTGGAAGTGGAGGTGGTGTGAGAAGAGGAACTGGCACCGTTCAGTGGGCTCATATGAAACAGCTGTGTTTGCTGTTTCACATGTGGGTCTGGGCATGAGACTGTGTAAGCTTGTGTGGTTCCAGTTCTGAAACCATAGCCAACACCTGAGAGTTGGACTTGGGTCCAGAATAATACTCCATTTTCATTCTAGATTGCTTCTACAGTCTTAGCAAACAAGAAAGCATTTTTGCTAAGTAGTTTAGTATCTTTTCACTTCCATTAGTTAAATCCCTGGCACTTGTAGGGCAAGAGGATGTAGGTACTGACCAACTTGCAGTGCATGTGGAGTTGCAGATTCGATCCCCGGCCCTGGTTGGGGCATTTTTGGAAGGAAACCTACTGATATGTCTCTCTCATGTCAATGTCTCTCTCTCCTCCCCCCAGCTCCCTCTCCCCCTCCCTGCCTCCCTTCTACTCTCTCTAAAAATCAATGGAAAAAACATCCTCAGGTGAGGATTAACAAAAATATAATTTATAGAGAGAGAGAGCCAGGGGTCATGGCAACCAAACAGATGACCGAACAGGCTGCGTGGGGCGACAAGGCCGGCAGGGGGGTTAGTGAGGGTCAGCCAAATGACTGAGCAGCAGGCTCTGTGGGGGCGACTAGGCTGGCAGCAGGGCCGTGAAGGGCAACCAAGTCACAGTGGGGGGCAGTTGAGGGCTACCAGGCCAGCAATGGGGGCAGTTGGGGGCAACAGATCAGCAAGGGAGGAAGTTGGGGGCGACCAGGCTGGCAGGCAGAGGCAGATAGGGTGATCAGGGTGGCGGGGGGCCAGTAGGGGTGATCAGACAGGCAAGCAGTTGAGCAGTTAGGAGCTAGTGGTCCTGGATTATGAGAGGGATGTCCTGGATTGGAGAGGGTGTGAGCTGGGCTGAGGGAACCCCCTACCCCACCCCTGTGGATGAATTTCATGCACCAGAACTCTATATGTATAAAAGCCTAAGTGACCCAATGACCAGTCTACAGGTTGCTATGATGCATACTGACCACCAGGGGGCAGACACTCAATGCAGGAGCTGTCACCTGGTGATCAGTGCACTCCCATAGCCAACCTCCCACAGCTGGCCAACCTCCCACAATCCCTCCCCCCTGGCCAGCCCTGATCACCAGCCAGGCCCAGGGACCCCACCTGTGCACAAATTCATGCACTGGGCCTCTAGTCTATAATAATAAAAGGGTAATATGCTAATTAGACTGGACATCCTTCTGGACAAAGCTGGAGCCGGAGGGAACCCCGGGTCCTGGGTGCCTGCCAGTGGCCAGAGGGAAGCCGGTACTGGCAGCTAGGGGAAGGAAGGCCTACTCTTGCATGATTTTTGTGCATCCGGCCTCTAGTAATAAAATAGAGTCCTCCAGTGACTTGTCGATTTTCACACACTGAATAAAATGCAGGCCTATGTAGTCCTGCATGCTCTGGTCCTGGCCTCTGTTTTAGGGTCATTTTATGCAGTTTTGCTGTTCTGATTCAACCACACTGACCTTTTTCCTTTTTGAGCACTCAGAGTCCCTGCTGACATTGACACTTGCATACAAGCTATTTCTGCTTCCTGACATGCTGGTCCACCAATCTTCACATGACTGGCTCCTTCACAGCATCAGGCCCCAAAGTCACACCCACAGGGAGGCATTCTTTCAATGCCTGGGCTAAAGTGACCACTCTGTCTCCCGTTCATTTATTTGTTCATTATCTCTCTGCGCTCAGCTTCGTGAAGACAGGGACCATATGCCCTGTTCTTTGTTGTTTCCTCAGTGCCTAAATAGTGCCTAGAACATGATAGGCGTTCAGTTAATATTTCTTGATTAAATGAATGACACATGGTATGTGCTCAATAAATGTCAGCTGTTAATTAATTTTAACAGTAGAGAAAAACAAGAAGATGAAACCTTAATATAACAGGGATTCCATTTGGTCCCGATTCTGTGCAGTGACCTATTCAGAAAAATAGCTGTCCAGCAGAAAAAATATGAAAATAACTAAAATCTTTATTCCCTCACGATAATGCCTAAGGTAGAGGTTGTATTTTTCACCTGTAACAAAATTTGTTAAAATCTTGTCTTGCCGCCTTTCTCTCTCTCACAGTAGCCAGCACGCATGGCAGCCACTCCACCAATTTTATCTTCCCGTCTCCTTGCCAACTCCCGTCCTAAGAACTCTCCTCCAATACCTGAGGCCTGCTGGGTTCCTCCAGGTGTTGGACCCATTTCCTTAACCAGTGTAACAGAGGCCAGGAGCCAAGCATGCACACTTAGAACCTGGGGAGGGGGTGAGGCTGGGGGTACTCAGGTTAACAGCTTTGTACCTACTACATATACAGCAAAAAAAGGGAAACTGAATGACCATGTTAGTGAATTCTAAGCAGAATGGTACTTCAGAAAGGCTGAACTTAATAGCTCTCCATGGGAATTTTTTATTAGGAACCATACACACAGAAGTCAATCTCTTCGTTGTTGGTTTCCTGCTACAGGGCTGTGACCCCAGACAGGAGGAGATGTCCACCATCATGGAGTTCCTCCTCGCTTAGAACCGTATGGACTCTCGTAAGATGTAGTTTTAACTGGCTTTGTTATTTTGCTTTTAACTAGTGTGGGTTAGAGACCAAACCTAGAAGGGAAGGGAGCTGTTCGAGGCAGAGAAAAGAATGAGAAACCAGACAGCCTGACGCTGTAAGGAGACCAACGCGAAGAATGACCTCACCGCACAGCCATGACCATGACCCTGATCCCTAAAGTGGGAGTCGGGTCCCGTTTTGTCCCTGACTTTTTTCTCCGCTAGTTGGTCTGGCTTACAGAGCCATCCATGCTCTCCTCCATTAGGCTCCATCCGTCTATCACATGTTGGCAAGGCAGGCCCTGAGGACACAGAGGTGCGGGACAGCACTCTGCAGCGTGGCAGGTCTGCCAGAGTAGCTCTCCTGAGCCCTTGGCTTCCTTAACACACTGCTCCAACCACCTGACCTCAGCTGACTCATCAGGTTATGAGAGGAGTTGAGTATAGAGATTGTTTCCCTGGGGGAATCCCGGCTGTATAATAGCTACCATTTGTATGCAGTTAAATGATTTGCACAGCTCAGAGCTCCCCGCTGCATCCCATCTATTTGTGGAAGTGTATGAAACGGTTTGCTGGGAACGCGGTTACCCGAAGGTGATGTGAGCACGCCCACCCCATCTAGATTTTGCATTCAGGGAACCTAGGTATAATGGCCATTGCCCACTTACTGATCACGTGCCTGTCGATTCTCCCATTTCTGCCTTCCACAGAATTGAGCCTCTCAGCTGCCACCCCCCAGAGAATGCCAAGGAAAGGGGTGCATCACCAGTCAAGAGAGAAAGAGACTCAAAAGGCAGAGGTCGGAGCCCTTTTCCGAAATGGGCTGCAGGCGGCTTGCCTTGCTTTCCTTCCCCCTTCTCTCCCCCTCCATCCTCTTAGAGTACGTTGACATAATGTGGCCATTACCTTCTCCATCCACTAGGGGAAGGCAGGACAGCATGGAAGGCAGCAGGCAGGAGAGTGTGGGAACCACATGTGATTGCCTAGGTTGGCACAGTGTTTCCCAGCCCAGCCTTCACCGATGATGGGTAAATTGCCCCCAAATTCCTCATACACTCCAGGAGTCAAGGGGGTGGGATAAGGAGAGCAGAGAATTACACGTAGTGATGGGTGTCATGGGTGACTGTGGAGGGGTGAGGGAAGGAAAGGCTATTCTGTTTGCCCTAGCCAGACCATCAGGGCCGCTGCCCTGGGGACAGACACTGCCACCTCCTGTGTTCTTGCCAAATTTTTCTCCCCCAAACCAGAAAAATCTGATTAAAAGGAATGGCAGCTGCAGACTTGAAGGCTGTAGAGAGGGAGGATGTTCCAGCCTTTTGCCTCCCTGAGAGTTGGGAGGGGTGATGTTCAATGCCCGGGTCTGAGTTTTTGGAGAATTTTGCCATCTACTCTCGCTTCTCTCCTTCCTGTGAGTCAGAGTAGCCTGGCCTCGTGGTCTGCAAAGCTCGAGCTGCTGAAGGCCCTAATCTCTTCCCCACCCAGGACTTGTTCTCTGACAGCTGTGTGTTTGTCAAAGTTCCTGGTTTTCAAATATTCCTCATTATTCCGGGTTAGGATCTTGCCTATTTCTAGTTACCCTTACCTAAGTGACTTCCAGTCAGAGGTGCACAGTTTATCTGTGCATAGCGCTCTTTTTCCTCTCCTTGCATTAGACTTTGTCTCCTAAATCAGATTGATTTATAGAGCAGCCATTGCAGCCATCTTTCTGTGTCTGCCTTTGCATGAACTCTGTTTTCTACGGTGTGGCAAGAATAATTTTATTGATCTCGGCAGACAATACCAAGTGTCAAGTCACAGCAAGGACTGTGGGGGCCAGGGTTTCTCCCTGACTTGACCTAGCACCATGACGTTCTTTTGCCTCCTCTAAAGGCTAGTTTTGCAGGTCATGGACCACACCAATGATTTAACCCAGCCCTTAACCCAGCCGGCCGCATGAGCCACATATAGAAAGCCTAACACCTTGAGCACTGGATGAGTCCCTAAGTGAAACTGTGCAGACCCCTTGGTGAGAATAAATGAAAGGCTTTGTCTTGGAGCTTCAGAGGCCAGCAGGAGGCAGCGGGAGGAACACTGAACTTGTAGTGAGAGCCCCGGGTTTGGGAGCCTCCTCACTCTGCCAACTTCTTAGCCACATGATGTGGTAAGACCTTTTCCTGATATTGTTCAGGTGTCAGTGACTGCTCTGTACCAGGCACTATGCTTCGCATTGCTGATATAGTCACGAATGGCGGTTTTTGCAGGTATGTGTGACAGCCCTGGCTATGCTAGGGGGTTCTTGTGAGAGTCCCTTTTTTTGTTAACGTTAAGAGTTATTTGCACACGTATTAGTTGCACTGAAGATAAAGTTAGTAGAAAATATGTTTTAAAGTCCACATGGGAGAACATTAATGTACCCAACCAGGGTGCCATGTTGAAAAAAAGAACACATAACAGTGTGATAGAGAGCGCACATTAACCTGGGGAAAAGGCTTTTTAATGTATTTATATCCATGTAATAGCAAAGTGTGCAGGCACTACTGCCACTGATACTAGAGATACAAGGTGTTTATTAAAAATAAATTTTGTGACACTGCACTTGATTATCTTAAAAGCCATTTCATCTGTGTTCTTGACTACAGGCTTATAAAGAACAGTCTCTGTTCACATAGCATATTTCCATATCAGCCCTAAAAGAGTGAGAAGCAGTGGAACAGAGTGGTTCAAAGGGATGGGTTGAGATCTGTCTTTAGGTCACCCTTTCATAGAGACGAAGAGGCTTTGTGCAGATTTATTTGCTCATTTGGAGCTTGAAAGACAGCCCTTGGGAGTCTCCCTGAGAGGAGAAATACCAAAGGGGAATTAGACCTGGGCAGACTTAGACACAGTACACCTTGGATGATTCAGAGCAACTGAGAAGAACACTTAAAAATAATTAACTATAGAGAGAGTTTACAAATCAATAAAAAGACAGAGTCCATTAAAAACTCTTTATGTCATATTGATAAGTGAAAAAAGTAAAAAGACTATAGATCGCCGAGTACATATAATCTTTCATTTGGGAAAAAGAAGTATTTGTGAGTGTATACATAGAATATTAATTGTGGTTATCACTGGATGATATCATTCTGGGCTTATCTTTTTACCCAGAAAAATGATTATAAACAAAATCACAAAATATCTATGCCTAAAAGGTTCTTTGTGCTGCTCACTCTTTTATCCCCAATGTCTGGACTGTATGTCAAAATCTCCCGAGAGAATTTATGAGTTACACGGTTTCCTGAGCCTCGCCTCTGGAGATGCTGACTCAGCTGAACTGGTGGGAGACGAGGCTACTCAGGACGGTGGAAGCAGATTCTGACTAAGTTATACTAAAGAGTGTTACCAGAACCATCATTTCCTATATAAACTCCAGGTTCCTCATATCATGGGGCAAAATCTGTACTCCAGTTGAAAATTATCCCTCCAGACCTTCCTTCAGGCTCGACTCAAGTAGTTGTTCTAGCTGGGAAGGGTGTATTTAGTTCAGTTTCCCCTAGATGCCTTAGGAGCTCCTGGGCCTTGGAAAAGGCAATTATATATCAAATACCAGATGGCTGTGTAGATTAGCCCTGATGAGTAAAAACACAGGGATGGGAACAAAAGATGTGATTAGCTGGCTGAATAACAACAGGCCGTCTCAGCACAGATGTACTGGAAACGAGAGTGGGGTGGGATACTGGTGCTTTTATTTTCTTGGGTTCATTAACAATGCACTCATTATTTCTGGGGAGATGTGGACAGAGGGCTAACATACACCATAGCATTCTCATTTTCATTAAAATAACTAGGGGCCTGGTGCACAAAAATTTGTGCACTCGGGGTGGGGGGGGGATCCCTCAGCCCGGCCTGTGCCCTCTCGCAGTCTGGGATCCCTCAGGGGATGTCCACCTGCTGGCATGCCTGGTCAGCCTGGGTGAGGGGCTGATGGCTGTTTGCAGACTTGCCAATCCCCCTAGTGGGGACCCTCACCCCATGGGGGTGTGGCCAGCCTGGGTGAGGGAGTGAGGGCCGTTTTCAGGCTGCCCACAGCTCCCATTGACCCAACGTCCTAGTGAGGCTGGCTGGAATCAGATTTCTGGGGTTTATTTATTTTCTATAATTGAAACTTTGTTGCCTTGAGCAGAGGCCTAGTCAGGCAATGAAGCCTCCTGTTTGCTTCAGCTCCGTGGCTTCTGTAATTGAAACATTGTTGCCTTGAGCAGAGGCCCGGCTGGCCTAGGCAGGCAGTTTCAACTCCATTGCTGGTGCAACAGAAGCCTCCTATTTTTTCTAGCTCTGTGGCTCCTGACCGCCATCTTGGCTGGGTTAATTTGCATACAGATGCTCTGATTGACTAGAGGGCATGACTTATGTGTCTTGGAGTGATGGTTAATTTGCATGTTACTCTTTTATTAGATTAGATTCTCCTTAAAATTTCATGGGAAGAGATGTCAATGTTGTTTTCCATCCACTTGTAAAGACTGATAATATCTGTTTCCTGTTTTTATTTTTAAGAATTTCTAACTAATTTTAAACTCCATTTTTGACTGCTATAAAAAACTAATATTCACACTGTCCACCTATGAATATTAGGGCTATGTGGTATAAAAAAGAAAAAGACGGTGAAGGCCACCCAAATGTTTTAGGCCACCATTCCATTATTGCTTAGTTAAAGCAGACAAACTGAAGGTTTCTAAGATGCTGCCTGTTGAAACCCTGCTGTAGACTCCAGGATATCCTGGCTGTCAATTAACTAAGGTATAAAGTGGGGAGAGGAAAGATCGCAGGTAATTTAAAGAATGATAAAACAAAACTATTCAAAATGTGGTACCAGAATTTTAACTGTTTAACATATTCAGTTCAAAATGTATCCAATATTCAGAAACACATTAAGATTTTAAAACATCATCCAAAAGCATAAATAATTTCGTTATTGATGGTGTGCAAGCAACTAAACATCATTTTACTTCCTCAGTAAGAAAATGGTAAAAATATTAAAATCATAGAGTTTTAAAAGATTGTCTTTTAAAGTATACTACTGGTTTGGGGGGTTTTGTTTGTTTTTGTTTGTTTATCTACTAAAATATATTTCCAATAATTAACATTCAAAGACATAGGTAATTTGTGCTGAATTGTGGTGATTTTATTTTTTGACAAATGCATTATCTATGCATACCTTTTAGGCATGGTTAGGTTGATCTTCAGGCTAATTTATCCACTCCAGATAATCAACAGGTAAACCTGGTTTATGTTCCTAACATTTAAGTAAGTGATAAAGATTAGGCAACTAAAAGAAGTGGTGTTATTAGCAATTTGCAGCTCAGTGAGGTGAGTTGGTCACCAATTAGTATTTTTTTCATTATTTTACTCATTTGTGATCCTAAGGTTCTGGCTTTCTCCCTTCTCTGACATCTAGGTAATTCACCACCAGATAGTAGGCAATGGTGATAGCTGGCTTTCCATTAATTTGTGCCTTCACTTATAATTTGTACACGTTTACTAGGTACATGAAGGAAGTTAGCAAAGCTTTGAACAGAGAAATGTGATGTGCTTTTAGAGAGTAACAATTTTACTTGAGGATGTTGGGGGGGAAAATAATATAAACTTTTATTAATGGTCAATAATTTAAAAATTATTTTTATGTTGAAATATGTACCATTTATAGATATAAAAGCCTAAGTGACTGACAATTGAACGACCAAACAACTGGTTGACCTGTCACTATGACACGCACTGACCACCAGGGGGCAGATGCTCAATGCAGGAGTTGCCCCCTGGTGGTCATTGTGCTCCCACAGTGGTGCGTCGCTCAGTTGACCAATGTGCACCAGATGCCGGGCTCACGGCTCGTGAGTGCAGCTGCACCTCCGCAGCAGCACTACCAAATGCAGGCACAGAGGGGGCAGGATAAGTGGGAGCAGCTCGGAGCCCAACCCAGGCTCTGGCTCCTTTCCAGCCACTTCGTGCACTACTACATCCCCTGAGGGGTCCTGGATTGCGAGAGGGCACAGGCCAGGCGGAGGGGCCCCACCAGTGCATGAGTCCATGCACTGGTCCCCTAGTGAAATATAAAGCTAAGTGCATAAAGAGGCCACTTTCCACTATACCCAGAAAGTGGGATTGGAATGGGGTAGGGATAGTGTATTCACTCTAATTTTCTTTTAGATGTTCTTCTGTGATGAGCTTAATAAGCACTACATGGGGACACAAGAAAAAAGCATGGAATTCAATTAAATAGATGCCCATTTAGTGACTAGAGGCCCAGT